>AWOL01S0022847.1:12678-176713 GCA_000715115.1 Nicotiana otophora
TATATATATGTTATTCTACCGAGCCGCAATATAGTCAGTCGGGTACGGCACCTATTTTGTATGTGTGTGTGTGTGTATCTATGTATGTATCATGCATTTCATGTCAGTCGCCCTCAGAGGCACTCAAATGTTACAGGTTGTATATTCTCTATCCCTCTTTACATTATTATTCTTATTTATGCTTCTTGCCTTACATACTTAATACGTTATTCGTACTGACGTCCTTATTATTTGTGGACGATGCATGTCGTGCTGCAGATCCTGGTAGACATGTAGACGAAGCTCCCCCACAACAGTAGGCTGCCCAGTTCAGCAGTTTGGCGAGATCGCTTCTCCGAACTTGCCGTGGACTTGGTATGCATTTTTGTTATAGACATTATGAGTATGTCAGGGTCTTGTTCCGGCAATGTTACAACACTTATGTTCCTTTAGAGTTTCATAGACAGGTGTCATCTCATGTATAGTTTTGGATAGCCTTGTCGGCTAATTTTTGTTGTATAGTCTATCATGGTAGCCTTGTCCGCTCGTACCTTATATATAGCTTCATGAAAGCCTTGTCGGCCCATGTTATATATGTCCATACCATTATCTGTCATTGTTGGTTGTTTATGATTCATGTCTACCATTTATGTTTATATCGTCAGCCCTTATAGATAATAAGAAAGGTTAGACAAAATGTACGCCCGTGCTCGGCGGGTATGGCCCGGGTGCCAGTCATGGCCCTCCAGTTTGGGTCGTGACAATATATGAGATTTAACATCAAATTTATAAGAATCAAAGAGAAATCTTAGAAATTTTGTCTATGTTTAGAAAAAAATAAATATTTGAGATTTGAGAGAAGAATTAGACTCGGATTTGAAAACAAAATATATATATGGACTCGTGGGTATATGGGTGGTCGTGATCTTCCTTTGGACCTGGGTTTTGACCGATTGAGCCCGGGGTTGACTTTTGTTGACTTTTGGGGAATGTTTTAAAGATTGTAGTTGTATCTTTAATAATTAGTTTCTCTTGCATTGTTTGATTATATTAATTCGGTTTTTGTTCGATTTGAACCGTGCAGAGGCAAATTTTAAGGGAAAGACTATTTTTGAGTGTTGCATTGGCCTGGTTGAGGTAAGTATCTTGCCTAGTTGTGTGAGAAAAATACCCCTTATGATTTGGGTTGATTGTGTTATTTGAATTATGTTGAAGATATGTATACGAGGTTACAAGTGTGTATACGGACTTATATGTGGTATTTTTTACCGCGTTAGACTCTTAGGCTCTTTCATGCATTTAATTGAATTGGTCATATCATGTTATATCTTCCATTGTTAAATTACTCTTATATGCTTTACTTGACGTTGTTAGCACATGTTCTATCTTTTATTGTAAAATTGCTCTTATATGACTTACCTGACGCTGTTACCTCTCTTATTTTCATGTACCTCTTTTATTGTTGAGTTATTCAAATTTGAAGTTGTTATTACATGATGTCTCTTCGCGTTGAATTATTCTTATGAATTTAGACGTAGTTACTATTTCATACAATCTTTTTCATTATTAAGCTTATGTTGTACACTTAATTTGAAGTTGTCACTTCGTGGGAATACCTTCGTTTTGAGTTATTGAAGTTGAAGTTATGAAAACTATTATCACATTGAGGTTAAAGTTGTTGATGATTGAAATATCTTTCCTTATAGAGTAATTCTTATACATTTTTATTATTATTGAGATTCTTGTACACATTATGGTTGAGTCGTGGGCTATATATTGTGGTAACATTGGTATTATTAATTTTGGCAAGTATTGTGGCATATGGGCATGTATTGTGCGAGTTGATTATTGTGTTGTGATATTGATACTCATGTAGTGGTATAAGGTGGGATTTATACGTGTGTTTCTAGTAAGGGAATTACTTGAAGCCACGGGGTGAGATAAGGGGGCTAAAACACGTGTAGCTATTTGTGAAAAATATTTTCAAAATAAATGCAAGACTTACGCGGTAATATAAGGAAAGATTGTGATTTGTGACTCGTGAAAGTGCATATGAGGCGTGGTACCTCGGTATAATTCTTGTTGTGCATTTTATATTGGAAAGGCTCGATGTTTTGAATGGTTGTTGTTCTTGTTTCCTTATTTCTTTCCATTCTTATTTTGATTGTACTTGGTTAATTGTTGTCTTTATCACTGGGTTCCACCAGATTTTTGGAGTTGTTGACAGTTGTACTATTTGGTTTTATCATGAGAGATTACCAGTTTAAGTAGATATTTAAATTGTTATTTTTGTTAAATCTTGATGTAAGTTAGGCTTACCTAGTCTTAAAGACTAGGTACCATCACAACATCCTAAGATGAAAAATTGGGGTCGTGATACAACCACAATGTGTACAAAATATCAATAGCAACAAAGCAATGAGAATAACTCAACAAGGAAATATATCTCAACCATTAACAAATTCAACCTCATTGTTTTAATAGCTTTCACAACTACGACTTCAATAACTCAACAATGAAGATGTTCCCACGAAATGACAACTTCCAATTCAAATACATCACATAAACTTAACAATGAAAGAGATAGCAACTAAGTCTAAATGCATGAGAATAACACAACAATGGAAGGAATGGCATATAACAACTACTATAAGTGAATGCACATAATATTAACTTGACGATGAAAACTAGAATATGTAATGACAATTACAATTAAAGCATGTGAGAATAAGATTACTAACGAGAGATAAAATAAATAATAATAACTTTAATTAAGTTCTTATAAATAACTTAAGAGTCTAAATCGGTCAAATACCACATAAAAGCCTATGTACACACTCGACATCTCATGTACATGTCTTCCACCTAATTCGAAAAGTACAAACAACCCAAATCCTAAGGAGAAGTTCCCCCACATAAAGTTAGACAAGATACTAACCTCGACTAGGCCAAATCTACATTCAAAGATAGTGTTTCCCTTAAAATCTGCCTCCGCACGGCTAAAATTTAACAAAAACGACTTAATATCATCAAACAAAGCAAGAGAAATCAATTACTATTAATAAAGCTACGATCATTACACAATTCCCCAAAAGTCAACAAAATTCAATCATGGTCTCGTCCGGTCAAAACCCGAGTCCAAGGGTAGATCTTGACTATCCATAACCCCACGAGTCTATATATGTATTTTATTTTTAAATCCGAGTTCAATTCAACTCTCTAATCCCAAATTTTTATTTTTAAAATTTATACAAAAATCCCCAAAATTTCTCTTTGATTCCCATAAATTTGATGTTAAATTTCATATATAATTATGAAATACAGTTGAAAATTGATTAAAATGATTCAATAATGATAGGTGAAAATTACCTCTCAAAATCACTTTCTATCGAGTCTCGGGTTCTAAAAATGAGAGAAATGGGGTGAAATTCAGTCTTTCCAACCCTTTTTTCAGTTTGCAGTTGCGGCCCTGACAGCCTAATGGGAAAGTAGTAAATGCGACATTGGCTCCGCATTTGCGAAGCCTGCCCCCAATGCAAATGCGACTAAGTTGTCGCAAATGCGAGACTACCCAGCCCAGGTACTACTTCGCAATTACGATCCACGCATCACAATTGCGACACCTGAGATCCCCCATCTAAGATCACAATTGTGATGCTGGAGTTCGCAATTGCGACACCTGATGCATCAGCACACTAGCGGGCCCGTTCCAGCTCAAAAACATCCTGAAACACATTTGAAACTCACCCGAGCCCTCTGGGCTCTAAACCAATCATCCGCACAAGTCTAAAAATATTATACAAACTCACTCGCGCGATCAAAACACCAAACTAACAACTAGAACCATGAATCGAACATTAAAACGCATGAATTTCAAAAGAAAACTCAATAACCTCAAGAATTGCAACCAAGTGTCTGAATCATATCAAACCAACTTCAAATGACACCAAATTTTGCAGACAAGTTTCAAATAGCAAAACAGACTTATTTCAAGTCCCAAAATTAAATTTCAAACCTGATAGCTAAAAGTCAATCCACGGTCAAACTTAGGGTAACTTCTAAACCTCAAATTGCTAACTTTGGCAAAATAAGACAAATCAACATAGGGACCTTCGAATTCAATTTCATGCATACACCAAGTCCAAAATCACGATATGGACCTATCAGAGCCATAATAATACCTTTCTGGGGTCGTTTCCATAAAAGTCAAATTTCGGTCAACATTTCCAACTTAGGCTTCTAAACCAAGAACTAAAGGGTCCAAATCAATCCAAAGCCTTTCCGGAACGAAACTAACCAACCACGCAAGTCATAAAACTATAAATACACATGTGTGGAGCATCAAAAGATAAAAAGATGCTCAAATACACAAAACGATCAATCGGGTCGTTACAAGAACCTTTGTGATGTTAAGGTTAAAACTAGAGTTGAGGAAAGGGTATTTTAGAGTTCCTCAACTTGGAGACTCTCATTGATACGAGTCTCAAACCCTTGATCTAGTGAACGATTTCAAATTATTTAATCTTCCACCAAACTCAAGGAAGACCAGTGCTCAATATCTTGGAATTTAGTTCTTACATAATTTATTTTCAACAGTCTGATGATACAAATATTTTCATTCACACACGATCGCAAAGTGTAAATTAAATACTCTATTTTACGAAGTAATTAATTCAAGAACATTTATGATGCTAAGAATTAAAATACAAATTGAAAAAAGGTACTTTAGAATACCTTAACTTGGTGACTCTCATTGATATGATTTTCGAGCTCTTGATCTTTATGGATTAATATAAGCAGCAGAAGCAATCCCAGTATCAAAATAACATGTAATCTAGACAACTAGCATAAACGGAATTTCACAGGTTACCTCTTGAAGCGTGAACAAAGCTCCTCTATCACGTGAGCCTTCAATTTCACAGCAACTCAATGAATTCTCCATCATCAGCATGATAAAGATTTGTGAACGTTCCACGGTCTTGTACTGTGTTACCCAAATAATATCCGAAAATAGTAATTTCGTATGGGCAAAATTTTCTAGGAAAAAGGCTGACAATTTCGGCCACCTTGTTCTTCCTCCTCTAGGTGGAAAACTTATGTATTTATAGCACAAGTTTTAAGGGTTAAAACCATTTTTCAAAACCTGTTGGGTTTTCTTTTCCACCAGAAAAAGGATTCCTTTATTTCCTATTATTTAGGCACAGTATGGACCACAGAATTTAATTAACAAGGCTTCCAATTATGGAATTAATTTCTAATTTTCGAAATTAATATCCACCATAATTAATTACAAATTATTTCACTAAAGATTCATAATTGCACTCCTTATTCAATTTCGAAATTCATCCATTAAATCTTATTTAACTCCCCATGTTAAGATTCAGATACTAATCAATTAAATTAAATTAAATTACTGACGATTTAATTTATTGATTATTTCCTTTAAAATTTCGCTTAACTTATTTCATGTGTCGGATACAAAATCCATCGGCCGGTTTTACACATGAAAACTTATAAGCTTTCATAAAGGTGTATCAATCTCTAAACTGAGACATGGATTCCATCAACTAAATATTACTTCGCCAATGTACATTATTATTATCCAATTTACCAGGCATATTGACCCCGAAAGAATCTTGCCTTTTAATAAATCAAAACAATAATAATATACACAGCTAATAATAATTATATCAAGATTAAGAGTATAAGTACATTTAATGGCTAGAGAGTTTATTTTATTAAGTCAGTATAAAATACTTATCTCTACTTGGTCCATTCAATACATACAAAATGTACTAGCACAAGAAGTTGGAATTAAACTATTTTCATAATCAAGATATACTATATTTAATCGTGTGCTACAATCATCCATGATGATTTGTCCAATTCCATCATTAGATTGTGACCTCAAACTTTATACTTATAAGAACCGATGATTTAATTTTCCATATATAAGCTAAACTCTATACACTAAATCCTCTACTATATAAGCAAAGGACACAGACTAATATATGATCTATTTAAAACTTTATTAAAACTGAATAAATAATTATTTCATAATAAATACTATATCTAAACCAAACCCATGGTTAATAGTATATATCCCAACAATCTTCTAGTTAGACTTTTAATCATGACAATTGTTAGAATATACTATATCCAAATGCATGGTTAATAGTATATGCCCCAACAATCTCCCACTTAGACTAATAGCCATGCATCTACAACTTTCTCTGGCATTCTTTTACATAACTATTAACAGTATTCACCAAATAAGGTTTTGTTAAAGAATATTGCCATGTTATTTTTGATGCAATCTTTGTCTAGTAGTTCTTTATCGTCACTATCTAGTTTGGTATTAAACTCTTCAGAGATCCTGTTATCGAAACTATCGCAAGAGTGTACACCGAACTATGATTTTTCTTAGTATTCTCTCACTACGATGAAGTACTACTAATATTACCTTCATTACCTTACGGTATTGAAATATTAGCTACTTCTTACTATAGTGTTCACTGTTCAAACATCACTCCCACTCGATATATGCATATTATGTCTATTAACGTTCTCCCACTACTTAAATGTAATGGAACGTCAATTCCGACGTGTGGGTTTTGATGTTCTTGATCATCTAGTTATTTCTTTGCCTAGTTCTTGTAAACAGTCCTTATCTAGAAAAATACAGTTGTTTTAACAATTGCATATTTTCTTTAGGACAATAAAATAATACTCCATTTGTTTTCTTGGATACTCAACAAACATGCACTTATCCATTCTTAGTTCTAAATTACATATTCGCTTTCCTTTTTAGCATATATGCAGGACAATTCTATATCTGAACATGCCACAAACTAAGCTTACATTCAGTCCACGGTTCTATAGATGTCACAGGTACTAACTTAGAAGGAACTAAATTCAGAATGTAATTTGCAGTTTCTAGGAAATATTCCAAAAACGAATAAGGAAAATCTGAATAACACTTCATTAATCTATCCATGTCCAAAAGAGACTTATTTCTTCTTTCTATCACACCACTCTATTATGGAGTTTACAGTGTAGACAATTGAGATGTAATCCCTTATTCTGATAAGTAACAAAAGAACTCTTTAGAGAGGTGCTCGCCACTACAATCAAATTGTAGTAACTTTATATATTTCCTTGGTGCTTCTCCGTTTCAAGTCTTAAAAATCTTGAATTACTTAAATCATTAAGACTTATGGTGCATCAAATAAATATATTAATATTTTGAGTAATCATTTATGAACGTCACAAAATACTCAAAACTATCTTACCAGTATGTCAATTTAACCATACAAATCAGAAGGTATTCATTCTAGCTTATCATTAGCTTTATTTCCTTTTGAAGGGAAACAACCTTTAGTCAAATTTCCTTCCAAATAGGATCTACAAGTTGGTAGTGCCTGTACTTTTAATGAACCTTAAGGTCCACCCTTGACCAACTTTAAATCCTATCCAGATTAATATGACTCAGACAAAAGTGTACAGATAAGTTTTTCTCAATTTTTGAAGAACATATTCTCTTATGAGGTAGACTAATATTCTTCTATTTAGGAGAGACATTAATATACAATAACAAGATCATGCATTCATGTACCACAAGTGATAAAATATTTATCAAGCTCAATAACTCAAGAGTTATTCGAAAAAGAAAACAAATATCCATCTCTTATTTTGCCCAGAAACCGGAATAAAATTCCTTCTAACAAAAGGTACATATATCGCATCCTTTAAATTAATGTCTTATCACTAGCCGAAAATTTTAACAAATAATATGACAAATTGCATGAAGTCATTGTGGAGTTGAGATAAAAATATTAAATAGATCATAATAAGTCAAAACACTGAATAGTAAAATTCAGACTACATTCAATATTTATACACATATATGCATCTCAAATAATAAATTGCGATGGGAAAAGAATTATTTATGCAAAGTATATTATATAATGCAAGAATTATACAATCCAAAAATAAATAGAACCAACTCAGATGGAGAGTATACTATTATTTTTAATCAATTGTATATAACGTTTTAATACGAAAATTTTAAACACGCTACACATATATGTCATGCATCTTGAATATCAATTTCGATGGGAAAAGAACTACTCATGCAACATACATATATAATGCCAGATTATTCACTCCAATAATTAAAACAGATCCAACTCAGATGGAGAGTACGCTGTTAATTTAAATCAAGTGAACATCATAATTAATAGCTCTAGTTCCATTGATCCAACATATATACTCAGATGGAGAATAAATACACGATATCAATTACTAGTATTTCACCTAGTGAGCTTACAATAAATTTATCCGATATGGAGGAAGACCTAAATTCAACGCATAAATTTATTACTCACTTGAAATTAATAGTGGAAGACCATAAAAATATATTTCTATCACCACTTAATCATGATTGTATTTTAGTTACAAAATTGATTCATCCCTTTAAACTCAGATAGAGAGTTAATACAGGTTATCAATAACTAGTAATTGTATCCAGTGAGTTCATAATAAATTTATCCGATATGGAGGAAGATCTAATGTCAACGCGTAAATTTATTATCTCACTATAAATAAAAAATGGAGACCATAGGGGTTAATTCCTATCACCACTTTATCACAACCACGAACTTTTCTCCGAGGATTAAGTTTCATAATTAAATAAAATGCTCAATCTTTATTTCAACAGTCTTAAAATGCTAAATTTAACGTTTTTCACTGCATAGCAGTGAGTATTGTTCACTAGGCTATTTCTGATAAACCTACCAAATTTCAGACCAATCGGAAATCGTTAAAATCACAATGTCCGAAAAGAATTGCGGCCAAATTTGAAAAATTATCATTTTAAGCATTTTTTTACGAATTTAAAATATGACCTACATTCTTATCATATACCAATTCATGTCAAATCAACATGTGTTATCATGTCCATATTAGACATAAATAAAATTATAGAAAGAATGACTTTTCGTATGTAAATAACACTTTAATCCGCCAAACGTCCAAAAAAACTCATCTAAACAATCCTGAATCATCAAAATACGATCTGGTTCACTGTATAGCAGTGAGTTCTTCTTAACTGATCATTTCCAATGATCCTACCGAATTTCAGTTCATTCGGAGATCGTGAAATTCACGGTCGCCAAAAAACTAGACCAAATGCAAATAAATTATTTTTGGCGTATTTAGGATTAAATCCATGTAATTTTCATTCTTGCTATATATCATATCAAGTTAAATCATCATGTTTCAGATTTAACACAAATATAGCCGATATATAAAGAATAATATTTTCATATTTATAACAAATTCAATTTAATAAACTGCTTGAAAACCCATCTAAACGACCTGAAAATGCCGAAAAATAGCATGCTTCACTGCATTGCAGTGAGTTTTTCTCACTAGATCATTTTCGATGAACCTACCAAGTTTCAGGTCAATCGGAGTTTGTCAAATTCATGACCACCAGCCTGTAACCAAACTCGGAGAATAACCCTTTAAGCAGTTTCATGAATTAAAATAAATATGATATTGATTTCTATTCTCCTTATAATTATACTATGAGCTCAAGGCATATATTATGCTCTTCCTATTTCTAGGATACATAATATCTCCTTTTACAATAAATTATCCTTTTATTAAATACACAAGAACCTAAGATATTATATTTTCTCCCATTCGGCGAAAAACCTAATATCTCTTCTCCTGGGTGGAGTTGGTCTCACTAGTACCCAAAGATAAAACTCTTTTTATAGTTAAGAACCTTTACCGCTAATGTAGATTTATCAAGGATAATTTTCACATGGTACGTTAAGCAGATTTTAATGACTCAAATAAATAGACCATTTTGTGGATCCTACTTATTAATCATAATACTCAATCCACGAATAGACACAATTTCACATGTACAAATTTATTAAGAATTTTTCATGAGTTCAAACAAACAAACCATTTTAATGGTAAATATTTATTACTCACAAAATTTTCAATTTACGAGTGAAGATACATGTAGCTCATAAAATTATTTTATGGCAGATTATGGACCACAGCTAAAAGCCATGCCAATAATATAAAACTCATACAAAATACCATCATATTTCACTTAATTACAACCTCCAACCAGAGAACAAAATTTTTCATCGAAAATCCAAGACTAGTAATCACGTAGGGCATAAAAACATAAACTAAAATTTGAGATTTTGTTTTTATGCACAAATATACCAAACGCTCCAATCATTAGTCATATTGGATATCAAACAGAGGATTTCACTTTCTTACAAAATAATTATATCATCACACAATATCAATTATACCTTGTAAGACTTAGTCAATAAAATCCTACACTTCAATTATTAAATTTAATACAATAACACGTCTATTTACTAATAGCCAATGTGTAAACCTATTATATCACCAGTATTTAATCATGGAGACCATGGGGAGTCACCCCACCACCATTGAATTAAAATTGAATTAAAATTATTAAGAAATAATTTCCAAAAAATAGAAAAATATCCAAAACACAGTCCAAACTACCTCAAAACGCCGAAAAACACCATGATTCACTGTTTAAACAGTGAGTTTTTCTCACCATGTCGTTTCCAATGGACTAACCAAATTTCAGCTCAATCGGAGTCCGTCAAGTTTGCTGACCTCCGAAAATACCGGCAATTCGGTCAAAATCAGGTTTTGCATTTTTCTAGGTTTTACCAAAAAAATCCAGATCATCCCAATCAAGTATCAATAAAAAACAGATATCTTATGATTACAAGAATAATCCAATTTTTTACACAATTAATTCATAAAATAGCAGTGCAGTTTATCAGAAAATCACATATACATGTAATTCAAAAACACACATAAACACGATATTCTTGTTTCATGAAAAACTTAGTTATCTAATTAGATGTGAGTGGGCTCTGATACCAATTGATGGATTAATATAAGTAGCGGAAGCAATTCCAGTATTAAAATCACATGTAATCTAGACAACTAGCATAAACGGGATTTCACGGGTTAGCTCTTGAAGCGTGAACAAAGCTCCTATATCACGTGAGCCTCCAATTCCACAGCAACTCAATGAATTCTCCATCATCAACATGATAAAGATTCGTGAACGTTCCACAGTCTTCTACTATGTTACCCAAATAATATCCAAAAATAGTAATTTCGTATGGGCGAAATTTTCTAGGAAAAAGGCTGAAAATTTCGGCCACCTTGTTCTTTCTCCTCTAGGTGGAAAACATTATGTATTTATAGCACAAGTTTTAAGGGTTAAAACCCGTTTCCAAAACCTGTTAGGTTTTCTTTTCCACAAGAAAAAAGGATTCCTTTATTTCCTATTATTTAGGCACAGCAGGGACCACAAAATTTAATTAACAAGGCTTCCAATTATAGAATTGATCTCTAATTTTCGAAATTAATATCCACCATAATTAATTACGAATTATTTCACTAAAAATTCCTAATTGCACTCCTTATTCAATTTCAAAATTCATCCATTAAATCTTATTTAACTCCCCATGTTAAGATTCAGATACTAATCAATTAAATTAAATTACTGACGATTTAATTTATTGATTATTTCTTTTAGACTTTTGCTTAACTTATTTCATGTGTCGGATACAAAATTCACCGGCCGGTTTTACACATGAAAACTTATAAGCTTTAATAAAGGTATATCATCAATCTCTAAATCGAGACATGGATTCCATCAATTAACTATTACTTCGCCAATGTACATTATTATTATCTAATTTACCAGACATATTGACCCACGAAAGAATCTCGCCTTTTAATAAATCAAAACAATAATAATATACACAACTAATAATAATTATATCAAGACTAATAGTATAAGTACATTTAATGGCTAGTGAGTTTATTTTATTAAGTCAGTACAAAATACTTATCTCTACTTGGTCCATTCAATACATACAGAATGTACTAGCACAAGAAGATGGACTTAAACCATTCTCATAATCAAGATAAATTATATTTAGTCTTGTGCTACAATCATCCATGATGGTTTGTCCAATTCCATCATTAGATTGTGAACTCAAACTTTATACTTATAAGAACCGATGATTTAATCTTCTGTGTATAAGCTAAACTCTATACACTAAATCATCTACTATATAAGCAAAGGACACAGACTAATATATGATCTATTTAAAACTTTATTAAAATTGAATAAATAATTATTTCATAATAAATACTATATCTAAACCAAACTCATGGTTAATAGTATATATCCCAACAATCTAGGGGAGTATCTCAAAATATTTAATCTACCACCAAAATCAAGGAAGATTAGTGCTCAATCTCTTACATTTAATTCTTACATGCATTTATTTCTTGCAGCACCTTTTGTTTTCCAAATGAAAAGAAAAAGTTTGTAAAATTATGTTTCCGTTCTATTTTAGAACAAACATTATGCTTTAGGTTTTAAATAAATATCATTAGTGGCATTTTTTCCTGTAAGGATCATTTGCCAAGAGCAATAATTCTTTATTGACCATATAACTTTATTTTTGCTCATCCCCTAAAGGTGAATGATGGAATTCATTCACCTCCCTTTAATTATTGGTTGGGTTTACAATAATATTTAGTCTAAATTCTTTAGTCCTTTGGACTTAGTCTATACTTTATTGAAGGCCCAATAATCAACAGTTTGACTAGGTTGGATTTCGACGACCTAGGTCTTGCTTCGACAAGACTAGTGATTTACATATGAAAAAATATTGAAATTTCAAAAATATAAAACTTACATCCATAATGACAAAAGTACAACGAGTTTACTATTAAAAATCATGAATCCATCAAATTTAACTGATTATCCAATTGTAAGTCCAAATTAAAAATAATCGAGCACTCATAATTTAAGAGTCCTGGGTCGGCTACTGCTTATCTGGATGAATTTTTGTATCAAAACCTGATCTTATTCTCTATTTTAATTCTCGTACGTACGAAAAAAATGATACTGATAGTAAAAGAAATTTCAGCTCATTCAAGAGTATTATATCTATCATGCCCCTCATGAATTGAATTATATGATCTATTACTGTAGGTACATACTAATATATAGTGCAATGTGATAAATATTAGCACTGACGTTTAGAATACTACATATGTTTTACACTTAGGTGTTTTTTCAAGAAAGAAATATCAGAAAAAGCCATATTTACAACTGATAATTATTGAAAAATAGTCACAGTTTCATGAGTAATCAAAATTTAGCTACTTTTCATGTAAAGATAAACTCTGAACAAAAACAGTTTTAAAAATTCAAAAATATTTCAGCATAATATGCTGGAGTTCGAAATTATTTACATATAAGCTTGCAGCATAATATGCTGGAATAATGTGCTGGAGTTCTATCATAATATGCTGGAAGTTTATACGTAGGAGCTCCATAATCCAGCTTATTATGCTGGAATTTTTGGTGTTTTAGCAAAACATATGCTATTTTTCAATGACTTCGCAAACGCTGATTATTTTTTAATTATCAGTCTGAAAACTAGCCAGTCCGTGCTATTTTTACCGTTTTTTCATTGACAAGAGAATAATTTATAATTCAACACTTACTAAGGATTTGGTTTTACCAAACTTGATTCACATGCTATATCTTTTTTCTACTCCAAAGTCAAGGAGTGGGCTTGAAAACTTAACCTTAAAGAGTTTTAATTTAGGAATTTACTGTCAAAACCTTCCATGTCCAATTTTTGTTAAATTAGTGCCTGGAGACTATTTGAACGGTTCATGAATTCGATGGGAAGACTACTTTTATACTAAGATATATTCATTACACGTTCAAAAAAATGGAATGTTTCCAAGAATTTACAATGAAAACTTCACAAACTCTAGGATCGATTTCAATGAGATTGTGTTGGTGTTATATGGGGTAAACTGCAAAACTTTGTATAGTTTCTGATTATGTATTTCATTTCAAAAACTATTTAAGAAAATCAATATCCAAATTCACACGAGAAATATATATATTCTGACTCTCCTACTCTGAACCCTCTTTTGTGATGGGAGGAACAATGAGCATTAGTAATTAAACGTGCTAAATTAAACGTTGTGCTTCAGTAATTAATATATCTCCACATGAAAAATAGAGAAAAGCAAATCTTTATATTCAAACGATAAAATTGTACAAGCAAAGTGGTATAAATGTTCATTCACTGTATAGCTATGGATAAGAGTGAGTTGTTATAGTGGTGATCATTATTCACTTTCAACCAAGAGGTTGTCAGTTCGAGTCACCCCAAAGAGCAAGGTGGGGAGTTCTTATAGGAAAGGAGCCGAGGGTCTATCGAAAACAGCATCTCCACTACCCTTCTCAAACTTTACTAATGAGATTATACTGGATTATTGTTGTTGTTCACTGTATAGCTATGTCCAGCTACTTTCCGGACACCAATTCCCAAGCCAATGAAATTAGCATAGCTCCGAGAATCCAATTAGTGGGGGCTTGACTTGTCCACGCAAAAATTGTCCGGAAATTCCACATTAGGATTTAGGGATAAAGCACTTTCTGACAAAAATAACTATACTCGGAGTTCAAATACGTTTATAGCTTTCATTTGCAATACTATCTCTCACTTAAACAGAGCCATCTATATGGCACTATCATTTGAGAAGTCAAAAATTATTTTTTATTTTTTATAATTTTGAAGAAAATTGAACTTTTAATTATTAAAATATTTTAAGTTACCAAACTTTGTATAGTTTCTTATATGTATTTGATTTTAAAAAACTATTTAAGAAAATGACATCCAAAGTCCAAACTCACATGACAAATAGATATTCCGAGTATTCAGCCCTGAAAAAGCAAAAATAAGCAGTAATTACACATGCTACACTATAGTATTAGGGGTCGTTTGGTAAGAATAATAATCCCAAGATAAAGTTTAAAATTGACTTTACTCAGTATTTGATTTGGGGTATTAGCTAATTAATTATGAGATAATATTTACACAAAAATAATGGGATTAATTATCCACACAGAAGGTGGGATAACTAATCCCATCCCATCTCTGTGATATCCCGCCATTGTACCAAACGACATTTAAGGTACATAAACTTGTGTTCTGTAATTATTTATCTCCACATGAAAATAATAAAAACATATTATATTATATTATATTAAAACAATAAAATTCTACACAAATAAAGTGGTAGAGTGATTATTTACTATATTTATGTCCACGAAGTTCCAGGACAGTCGTTCCCGAGTCAATGAATTTAGCATGCCTCACAGAATTCATATACTGCCGGCTTGACTTACAGGTCAAGATGCAAGACTTTTCAGGAGAAGTACGAGCAAAAATCAGCCACGCAAACAGACTGGCGTATAAATAGGGGTGTATTTAGGACAAAGGGATACGGGTTCGTGTCGATCTATGCTACTCTCCCTAAATGATGTATAATAATATAATATTTTTTTTAAAATTATATGTTTGTATATGCTCAAAGACTCTTATGATGCAATAGTGTTTTGGTGCACCACTATAAGTGAAATTGGCGGTTCAAATTCACTCAGAACGGTCTTGTTTCCGGCACGAAGTATATAGATATATAAGTGAAAATCACTAAAATTTCAAATAATTTTGAACCTATAATTTTAAAAGAATAATGAGTTCATGGTAAGAGACTATAGTTAAACCCGTCAAATGTAAGTGCACCCATCCTCTTGAAATCGATCTTGGATCCGTCTCCGGGTAAACATCATAGGTTCTGTAGCATATAAGACCAGCAATAGTCTACTTATTTTTGTGCAAAATCAAGTAAATAACCACATTGCTTTATTGTGAACAAAAAGCACAATGTCATACCCTCCTCCTCAATATTCCTTTTATCTATTTACCATTCTTGCTATTTTTAGTTTTTCGTTGAAAACTTGTACTAGTGTGCTTTCTAAGTTAGTAAACGTCTCCATGGCTGAAACAGATCCATTCTTCCCCGCCGTCAGCAACGTGGTACGGCGATCCCGCAGGAGCTGGCAGTGGTACTATACACACCCATGCATGAAGATACATGCAAATTAAGAATATATATATATATGAATATAACGTGCATCATTGCATATAGATGTATATATGATACATTTTTGACTGATTTTATGTGATATATGTAATTACTACTTTAAGAATCAAAAAAAAAATTTATCATTGAATTTATTATAACTGCCTTTATTATTTCCAACTTCAATTTTCTTATTTAACACTCACTACTTTTATTTTGTCTAACACAATTTATATGGTAACATGTAGTTGTTCACAAACTCATATAGAGAAAAAGGTCAATACTCGGCGCTTCGGCAGCAAAGTAGTTGAAGCATGATAGGTCCTCTAAATACGATGAACTTAAATAGAGAGAAATGAATTTAAAGAATTTATACGATCCCAACTAATTGAGAGTAACGTGTACTCGTTGATTATTAATTGATTGAATAGTTTTATAAAGTCGATATAATATTCATACATTCCCATGAAAAAATGAATAATACAAGAATTCAAGCCAATTGTAACCCGTCAGTTTGGCCCTTGCTGATTGGTCGCTAAATTATTGTGACCCCTCTGTACAATATTAATCCTCCATTCTAGCCCTTTTTTTTTTCTTTTCTGTATTTTTTTAGTTACATGGAAAAGAAAAAGGGAGAGGAAAAATGCGGTGTGGAAGAATCCTGCCAGTACCATTATATTATAAGTGTTGACGGTACCATCCGAGCCTCAATCTGGATTTTAGGATAATTAAAATTCCTTTTTTCCTTAACTTCTCAGTGCCCATATTTAATTCGTTATCGCTCAACCACCATCACTACAAAAAACTAATTATAAGAAATAACCTAATCTTATGTAGATGGTGGAACCTGTGGATATGGGAACGACGTAAGGAATCCTCCATTTTCTGCAAAGGTATCAGCTGGAAATAGCAATCTTTTAAAAGGAGGAAAAGGTTGTGGAGCTTGCTATCAGGTATATCTAATTTGTATATGATATTCGCATTTTAGTTTAACGTCTACAAAACTTTTGCACAATCAAATCACTTAAAAATACAAGAAACTGCCTATTATTATAAGTGGAATTAATTATATGAATAACATGAAAGTCAACATGCTTTCATTATGAGGTTAATTAAAAATTATTTATATCATGTATATAAGTTAAAACCTTCACATTTTGCATGCACGGAAGAAAAAAGAACGACCAATTCATGCATGGTTGTTAAATGAAAGAATTCTTTTTTTCCTTTTGTAGGTAATATGCAAAGAGAATGTAGATTGTTATGAGATTCCAATTACAGTGACAATCACAGATGAGTGCCCAGACACTTGCGGCGACGGTGCTCCTTTTCATTTTGATTTAAGTGGAACTGCTTTTGGTGCCTTAGCTAAGCCTGGCCAAGCTGATTTATTTCGTGGAGCTGGAATTCTCAATATTACATATAAAAGGTGAAGCTTTCATTCTTAACACTTTTTTAATATATGAATTGTGTCTTCTCTTCCTCTCCAGGTGTTATGGTTTTGTAGGCTAAAAACCTATAATATAAAATTATCAAATCCTATGTCATCCAAATACAATTGTAGTACACAAAGAGTCTGTATTTTAGCTATGGAGTAATAAGTCTATCGTATACTACATACTTTTTTATTCAAGGATTTAAGTTATTTACACTTGACATTAAGTATTGTAAAGATTTTTTATACGATCATTGTAAATGTATTACGGGAAGTTATTTATCACTTTTAAGTAGTATAATTTTCACGCGAAAGATTTTAACTGAAAAATATTCTAACATCTTGTCGTGTTTACAATGAATCACTTAAAGAGTTGCCTGCAACTATCCACAAACAACAATGACATTCAAGGTCGACCCTGGCACTAATCCTAGCTATTTTAGCTGTGTGATTGAGTTTGTAAATGGAGACGGAGATCTTGATTTAGTAGAGCTTCGAACCTCTAGCTCAGATCAATGGCTTCCAATGAAACAATTGTGGGGAGCAAATTGGAAAATTGACTTGGTACCCCCACAAGCAACTGCTCCATTTTCCATTAGGTTGACTACTTTAGATTCCAAGAAGACTCTGGTTGCAGAAAATGTGATTCCAGTGGATTGGGCCCCTGGCAAATCCTATCGTTCAATCGTCAACTTTTAACAAAATCACTACCAAAGCCTATAGTTTAGTAGTATTGGTGAACGTTTATTACGTATACAATAAGTGCGGGTACAAGTCTTACTGTCTTTTCCATTCCCTGCCCCAATGTAACTTAAAATGAAAAAGAGACAAACTCTTTTTTCATTTTTATTTATGTATTTATGAATAAAAGCTTCAAATTTGTCAGTGAACAAACAATTTTAACATGTATTTGTATATATGTAATTTTAATATGCTATAAGTAATTTAACATGCAGTCGAGACCCACTTATCGTTATTTGCAATTATCAAAGATATAATTAAATTGATAAATAATTGTACATTATCTAGCACTTAATTAAATTAATTTAAATGATCATCATAAAATTCACAATCGTATTTTATACGGTCGAAATAGATTTCGGCCTCCGTACGTTTGATCGAGTTCGAATGGTAAGCGATCGGAGTGAGAGCTCGAGACGAGTTCCGGGGATAGTACAAACAAGCCTCGAGCTCCAAGACCGATCGAGGAATCGGCTCGGTATCATTATCAAGCCCATGACCAAATCGAATCGCAAGGCAAAGAGAAGATTGTCGGAAATGCACAGACCGATTGACACTCACCCCGGATGTCGAACTCGAACTCAAGGCCGAGGGCTCGACCCAATACCGAGCTCGAGCCAGTATCGAGCCCGCAGACAGGAGCCGTTGCAACCGTACTAGGGGAGAGAATCTTGCAGGAATCGAGGAAGAGACAATTCATCATAGGTTATCCACTATATATTTTTTATTATAAATAAAGTAAGATCCCTCTACTAGGGGGAATCCTTGTAAGCACAAGCATGTCCACACATTGTAAGAAGAGACTACTTCTATTTATTGAAGAATAAATCTTTTAAGCCTGTTTTATTCATCATACTCACTCTTCTAGTTCAACAATTTATATCCCATTTCTATAGCCAAGAATCAAAATATTTCTACTTCTACGTACGATTTATGCCAAGCTATATCACATATCCTTAGAACTACTTATAAATTCAACTATATTCGATTTTTCGGGCAAACAGTTTGGCGCCCACCGTGGGGCTAAGGATAACAGTGGTAGTTTGATACAAATCCGCAATACGCACCAGTTTACAACTCCGGATCAGCAATGGCAAACCCTCGATTCATGGCTTTACCTATCGACCACGAAGCCGGCCTTCAGGATGAAACCAACAACTTGATACCCAGGGCCGGAAGGCCACCTAACGATGTCACTGAAGCTCGAATCGAAGTACTTGAAATCTGAGTCGAAGTACCACTAGATGTCAATTCACAAGTGGCTCTGCAGGCGAACTAACTTTCCGAACCGAAAAAAGCATTCAGGGCAGTACTCGATCCGTGGCTCGAGACGCCCATAACATGGAGGAGATCGGAGTCAGCTTACGGATGATCTTCGAGATGTTACAAGCCCAGCAAATAGTGATAGCTCAGTTGCAGAGCCAAACTCAGGTACAAAGCAGGCCGGAGCCTGATCTGCTTCGGAAAATCACCCATAGAACAGAGCCAGCCATAGTGAAATCAAACGAGCAAGAATCGGGAACTACTCCCGGAATTACTAAATTGCTCGAGGAACTCACAAAACGAGTCGAAGCCAAAGATAAAAAAATAGAAATATATAATTCCAGGTTCGATCAGATCCCGTGAGCTCCACCAGTGATAAAAGGGCTGGATTCGAAGAAATTCACCCGAAAGCCTTTTCCCTCGAGTGCAGCCCCAAAACCAATCCCCAAAAATTCCGTATGCTCGAAATTCCAAAATATAACGGTACGACCGATCCCAACGAACACATCACCTCTTACACGTGTGCCATCAAGGGTAACGATTTGGAAGACAACAAGATCGAATCCGTGTTATTGCAAAAATTCGGAGAGACCCTCTCGAAGGGAGCGATGATTTGGTATCATAATTTGCCCCCAAATTCCATCGATTCTTTTGCCATGTTTGCGAATTCATTTGTAAAGGCACATGCTGGTGCCATAAAGGTTGCAACAAGGAAATCAGACCTCTTCAAAGTAAAGCAAAGCGGTAACGAAATGCTGAGGGAGTTCGTGTCCCGATTTCAAATGAAACGCATGGAATTGCCACCGGTCACAGACGACTGGGCCGTACAAGCTTTCACCCAAGGGTTGAACGAGCAAAGTTCAATAGCATCATGTCGGCTAAAGCAAAATTTGATCGATTATCCCGCAATAACTTGGGCGGATGTACACAATCGATATAAGTCAAAAATTAGGGTCGAAGATGACCAGTTGGGAGCTCCTTCCGGATCCATGCACTAGAACAGGGCAGTTATTAAAAACCAGAGGGATATCGATAGAGAACGAAGGTCGAACAGAGACCGATATCAACCGTACGTCGCAGATCGAATGAACAATGGCTCAGCGCACAATTCCGCTCGGAACAATCGAAGGAGTGATCGAGGACAAAATTCTCGGGGACTTATGACCAAGAGTGGCTTCGATAAATATGGCGATCCTATAGAGGCACCTCGGCCATTGGAGTAGAATTTCAGCGTTGACGCATCGGGCATTGTATCGGCAATCGAAAGAATCAAAGATACTAGGTGGCCCAGACCCATCCAAACTAACCCTTCCCAAAGAAACCCGAATTCGGTGTGCAAGTATCATGTCACGCATGGCCACAGGACCGAGGATTGCAGACATTAAGAGAAGAGGTAGCCCGCCTATTCGATGAGGGCCACCTTCGAGAGTTCCTCAGTGACCGAGCCAAGAATCACTTCAGAGAAAGGGACTCCAGCAAAAAGGATAAACAAGAGGAACCTCTGCATTTCATTCATATGATCATCGGTGGGGTCGATACTCCACAGGGACCCGTGCTCAAGTACGGAAAGGTACCGGCCATAGGGGAAAAATGAACTAAAGGTTATGTACCCGAGGACACTTTATCATTCGGAGTTGAAGAAGCCGAGGGCATCTCTCAACCTCACAACTATGCTCTGGTAATTTCTATCCTATTAAATAAAGCTCAAGTTAAGCGGGTTTTAGTGGATCCAGGTAGCTCTGCGAATATCATCCGATCTTGGGTAGTGGAGCAGCTCGGTTTGCAGAATCAAGTCGTGCCCGCAGCTCGGGTCTTGAACGGTTTCAATATGTCCAGTGAAACGACTAAATGGGAGATTACTCTACCAGTGAATGTAGCTGGAACTATCCAAAATACCAAATTCCACGTAATCGAAGGGGATATGAGGTACATTGCCATACTCGGAAGGCCTTGGATCCACAATATGAAGGCAGTGCCTTCGACCCTCCACCAAGTAATGAAATTTCCTACGTCGGACGGCGTGAAAATAGTATATGGGGAGCAACATGCCGCGAAGGAAATGTTTGCGATCGATGAGGTAACGCCGATACCAACGTTATCAGTCTCGGAAAGATCGAGCACTAAAGATAGACGAGAAACCAAATAGCAATCACAACCACCAGTCTCGACCGAACCGGTGGAACAGGAAATAGAGGATGACGAGAAAGAGTTTCTGACACCTCGAGCTTTCATCATCCCCGGCGACTCTGATGCCACCAAATCTACGATCGAAGAACTGGAGCAGGTTATATTAATCGAATATCTTCCCGATAGAAAGGTATACCTGGGAACGGGATTGACCCCCGAACTCAGGAAAAAACTCATTCAATTTCTTATCGATAACATATACTATTTTGCTTGGTCCCATTTAGAAATGGCAGGGATCCCACCATCGATAACAATGCACCAGCTGAGCTTGGACCCCAGGTTCAAACCGGTGAAGCAAAAAAGAAGACCTTAGTCTGAGGTAAAACACGCATTTGTAAAGGATGAGGTAACTAAACTTCTCAAAATAGGGTCAATTCGGGAAGTAAAATATCCCGAGTGGTTAGCCAACGTAGTTGTAGTCCCTAAAAAGGGGAACAAACTTAGAATGTGCGTAGATTATAAAGATCTAAACAAAGCATGCCCCAAAGATTCTTTTCCACTATCTAGCATCGATCGCATGATCAATGCCACAGCCGGCCACGAGATCCTTACTTTTCTTGACGCCTACTCCAGGTACAATCAAATTCGTATGATCCTGGAGGACCAGGAAAAGACTTCATTTATCACCAAGTACGGAACCTATTGCTATAATGTAATGCCATTCGGGCTAAAACACGCATGAGCTACTTACCAATGCCTAGTGAATAAAATGTTTGAAGAACAAATAGGCAAGTCGATGTAAGTTTACATTGATGACATGCTAGTTAAGTCCCTGTGCGCAGAGGACCATTTGACTCATTTTTAGGAAACATTCAAGATCTTAAGAAAATACAACATGAAGCTCAACCCGAGGAATTTGCTTTCGGGGTTGGATCGAGCAAGTTCCTTGGTTTCATGGTATCAAATCGGGGAATCGAGATCAACCCCGACAAAATTAAGGCCATCGAAGACATCACCATCGTGGATAGCGTGAAAGCAGTGCAAAGGCTGACCGGGCGGATAGCTGCCTTAGGCCGATTCATTTCGAGGTCATCAGATCATAGCCATAACTTCTTCTCTCTACTCAAAAGGAAGAACAATTTCACCTGGACCCCGAAATGCCAACAGGCACTAGAGCAATTGAAGCGGTACCTATCGATCCCACCACTACTTCACACTCCGAGGACAGATGAGAAGTTATACTTTTACTTGGCGGTATCGGAAATGACGCTAAGTGGCGTCCTAATTCAAGAAGAGCAAGGTACAAAGTTTCCTGTTTATTATGTAAGTCGGACCTTAGGGGAAGTAAAGGCTAGATACCCTCACCTAGAGAAATTAGAACTTGCACTAATAAATGCCTCTAGAAAGTTAAGACCATACTTTCAATGTCACCCCATATGCGTTTTGACCACTTACCCACTTCGCAATATTTTGTATAAGCCCGAACTATCGGGTCGATTGGCCAAATGGGCTGTCGGACTCAGTGGGTACGATATCGAATATCAACCCCATACGACCACCAAGTCCCAAATTTTAGCGGACTTCGTGGATGATTTCACGCCAAACCTCGTACCCGAAGTTAAAAAAGAACTCTTGTTAAAATCGGGTACGTCGTCGGGGGTTTGGACCCTCTACACAGATGGTGCTTCAAGCGTGAAGGGGTCCGAGCTTGGCATCATACTGAAACCTCCCACAGGTGGCATTATTAGACAATCCATCAAAACCACTAGATTAACTAACAATGAGGCCGAGTACGAGGCCATGATTGCAGGTCTCGAGCTAGCTAAAAGCCTGGGAGCAGAAGTCATTAAAGTCAAATATGAGTCTTTACTAGTGGTGAACCAAGTAAACAAAACTTTAGAGGTTCGATAAGATAGGATGCAAAGGTATTTGGACAAATTACAGGTAACTCTACACCATTTCAAAGAATGGACCCTATAACATGTGCCTCGAGAACAAACTTGTGAGGCCGACACACTCTCAAATTTGGGGTCGTCGGTCGAGGAGGATAAGATCAACTTGGGTACTGTCATTCAACTCTCGAGATCTGTAATCGAGGATGGACATGCCGAAACCTGGGATTGGAGGAATAAGTATATTGAATATTTAAAAAACGAAAAACTCCCAATGAACCCTAAAGAGTCGAGGGTTCTACGAACCAAGGTTGCTCGATTCACGCTGGTTGAAGATGGAACATTATATAGAAGGACGTTCGACGGACCACTGGCGGTGTGTTTTGGACCAGGAGACACCGATTATGTTTTACGAGAGGTCCATGAAGGCACTTGTGGAAACCACTTCGGCACCGAACCATTAATTCGAAAAATCATCAGAGCAGGGACTACAGGGATAGCATGGAGAAGGACACTAAGGAGTTCGTTTGAAATGTGATAAATATCAAAGGTTTGCACCGATGATCCATCAAATCGGAGAGTAGCTTCATTCGGTCATTTTTCCATGGCCATTCATGAAATGGGGAATGGATATCGTCGGCCCTGTACCATCGGCCCCAGGTAAATCTAAATTCATCTTGTTTATGACTAACTATTTCTCTAAATGGGTTGAAGCACAGACGTTCGAAAAAGTGAGAGAAAAAGAGGTTATAGATTTAATTTGGGACCACATCATGTGTCGATTTGGGATACCCACAGAAATAACATGTGATAATGGAAGACAGTTTTTCGGCGGTAAAGTGACAAAATTTCTTGAAGACCATAAAATAAAAAGAATGTTGTCTACACCATATCAAACTAGCGGGAATGGACAGGCCGAATCAACGAACAAGGTTATCATCCAAAACATAAAGAAAAGATTGAATGAAGCTAAAGGAAAATGGAGAGAAATTTTGCCCGAAGTCCTTTGGGCTTATCAGACAACATCTAAATCCAGTACAAGAGCAACCCTATTTTCCCTAGTGTATGGATCCGAAGCTCTAATTCCGGTCGAAGTCGGGGAACCAAGCGTAAGGTTCCGACATACATCGGAAGAATCAAACTACGAGGCAATGAATACTAGCCTCGAATTATTAGATGAAAAATGAGAGGCGGCACTGGTTCGAATGGCTGCACAAAACTAACGAATCGAAAGGTACTACAACAGAAGAACCAACCTCTGCCATTTCAAAGCCGGGGACTTAGTCCTAAGGAAGGTCACCGTCAACAATCGAGATCCTAATGAAGGGAAGCTCGACCCAAATTGGGAAAGACCCTATCAGGTCCTCGATATAGTCAGGAAAGGGTCTTATAAACTTGGAGTAATTGATGGAAAACCATTACCAAACAATTGGAACATATCGCTTCTCAAACGATATTACTGTTAAGGTATGATTTTCTCCTTTATCGTCTATATACGTATATTCAACACTAACTCATTGCAGGAATTCAACAAAAAACATCAAGACCAATGGTTTCAAAACATGCCTTGTACTCCTTTTCCCTTAAGTTCAGCTTTTATCCCAAATGGGCTTTTCCGACAAGGTTTTTTACCGAGACAACAACTATGTGTTACCCGGGGATAAATCAATAGTATCTGAGGCTCCTTCATAATCAACCTCAAATATTGGGGGCTACCAAGCGAATAAATCAAGTTTGGCACAAGAAAGTCACTCCATATCAAATTCATGACAAACAGGGTCTCGATAGAGAAAAGTGTAAGGGCCAAATGGTCAAAACGAACCATGCCCACGTAGTTTTTCTCGAACCCTGGCACAAGATACAAACACATGTATAATGACTTATAAAGGAGAACTTCTTTTTCATATATCTCACACTTTTAAAAGATTTTCCTGCTTCATGATTCAAGCAGGCTTAAAGGCCAACCACCATTAAAGGGATTTTTGATACAAGCGGTCATAAAACGCCTACGAGCTAAGATATCCTGAGTTAAAGTTCGAAACAATCACTCACTCAATTATTAAAGCCTAAGGGCTATCTTACTTCGAGTTCGAGCAATCACTCACTCGGTCATAAAAAGCCTACGGGCTAATATACTTTGAGTTCGAGTTCGAAACAATCACACACTCAATTATTAAAGCCTAAAGGCTATCTTACTTTGAGTTCGAGTAATCACTCACTTGGTCATAAAAAGCCTACGGGCTAATATACTTTGAGTTCAAGTTCGAAACAATCACTCACTCAATTATTAAAGCCTAAGGGCTATCTTACTTCGAGTTCGAGCAATCACTCACTCGGTCATAGAAAGCCTATGGGCTAATATATCCTGAGTTCGAGTTCGAAACAATCACTCACTCAATTATTAAAGCCTAAGGGCTATCTTACTTCGAGTTCGAGCAATCACTCACTCGGTCATAAAAAGCCTACGGGCTAATATACTATCAAGTTCGAAACAATCACTCACTCAATTATTAAAGCCTAAGGGCTATCTTACTTCGAGTTCGAGCAATCACTCACTCGGTCATAAAAAGCCTACGGGCTAATATACTATCAAGTTCGAAACAATCACTCACTCAATTATTAAAGCCTAACGACTATCTTACTTCGAGTTTGAGCAATCACTCACTCGGTCATAAAAAACCTACGGGCTAATATACTTTGAGTTCGAGTTCGAAACAATCACTCACTCAATTATTAAAGCCTAAGGGCTATCTTACTTTGAGTTCGAGCAATCACTCGACTACTAAGCCTGTGGGCTACTTTTATTTCGTGCTCGAGCGAATACTCACTCGGCCATAAAGGCTACGAAGGCCGAATTCGATGAAATCACCTAAATCCTCATGAAAACATCCGTAAGGCATGAATGAAATCTTCACGAAGCAAGTCAGTAACAGAAAACGATATTTGTATAAGATATACAAAGATGGTTTACATAAATAAATGCAACATAGAAGAATCTAAGGGCTAAGCTTCTGGGTTATCATCGAGAGCGGTCCCTTCTCCACCGGGTTCCCCCCCATCTTCGGATCCGCTCTTGCTACCATCATCATCATCATCATCATTTCCATCAGAAGCCAAGGCCTCTGCTTCAGCTTCGAGTTCTTTAGCCCTTTTTATCTCTTCAGCAAGGTCAAAACCTCGAGCATGTATCTCCTCGAGGGTCTCCCTCCGAGACCGACACTTAGCAAGTTCGGCAACCCAATGTACTCGAGCGTCGGCAGTATCCGCTGCCTCTCTTGCCTCCATTTGAGCAGCCTCGGCATCGGACCGATACACGGCAATGGACTTGTCCGCCATGACTTTCGACGACTCAACCTCCGCCTTGGCCTCAGCAAGGCGTGTTTCGAGCTCCTCGATCCTCTTGGCTTGAGCCGAACCCTTTTGCTTGACACTTCGAAGCCGAACATCGGCCAATAATAATTTGTCCAAGATGGTTTCTTTTTCTGTAGCCAGACGGTCGATAGTCTCCTTTCACCGGTCACATTCGGCCTTGATTTGATCGACTTCTTCCCGAAGTAACCTGATCTTTTCAACCTTTTTGTTGCAGCTGAGATAACGAAGGGTTAGCTTCCACAATTGGGTCAAACCCATACTCTAACAGAATGAGGCTCACCTGCTTATCTAGTTCGGCCTCTTCTTCACGAGCCTTAGCCAAATCTGCTTAGATGTCCTTTATAGCCTCGTCCTTTTGGCTGCAAAGAAGTCGCAAAGCATCCCTCTCCCCCGAGACCCTATAAAGCTCGACCTCACACTGGCTGAGGTCGATTCGAAACCTGCTAATGGCCTGCACAGTAGGGAAAAAACACAAGTCAAGTATAGAAAAAAATAAAGAAACCAAGCATAGAAAAATCATTACCCGAGAAATGAAACGTTGGGCCTCTTCTAGGAGAAGAGAAGCGTCACTAATGTCGGAGGCATCATCGACTCCAGTAAAGCAATCTAGAAAAGGGTCCCCTACACTAGAGCCTCCGCGCATATCGGGGGTCTTCAATTCTCGAGCTTCCTTTATCCCCTCCTTAGAAAAGGTCGGAAGAGAAGGCAAATGACCCACTATCATAGTCCTAAGCGAAACGCAAGACTCGGGGTATCGGAACCGACCCCAATCAGTATAGCTGTCATCAGCTCAGAAGGCCTGGAGACCGCGACAACTTTCGCAGATCGGATCACCAAAGCCGAGGCATCATCATCTTCTTCTTCTTATTCTCTCGGTCGCTGGACCTACTACTTCGAAAGAGCGATTGCCTTCTTCCTCACCCTTCTAGCTTTGGGCTTGGGGTACTCTAACCGAAAGACAACTTTCCACTACTTATCTTTCCCCAGTTCCGTGATCGGGGACTTGGTTCCTTTCTCACCACTCGAAGGCCTCAAAATGGCATCCTTGGTTACACCCGTATGAAAGGAAGTCGGTAAGGAATGGAGCATAAAAACATTTCGAAGAACACGAGAAGTGACCCTTACCTTGATTCTTGGCCTCCCAACTACCTTTTGCCAAATCACGCCAAGCGCGTTCGGCATAAGAGAAAGTCGAGGCTAACTTTCGAACCCAATCCTCGAGGTCGGGTACCACTTGTGGCATCCAAGGGGAAGCTGTATACAAAAAAGAAATTCCTTATGAAAACCACTTACGGTCGAAATTCCATTCCTCTGGGAACGACATCTTCTCTTCCAGGAACATACTCATGGGGAGGCGGCTCCACCGACACCTTGTCGCCGGATGGCCGTGAAGAGGAAGCTTTCTCCTTCTGAGGTACGGTATTTGAAGTTTTTGCCATTGATGTAAGAGAAATAAAAGCAAAGGAAAATGAAAGGTTGATGAAGGTGGCTCTACAAGCGGAGAAATAGAGGCAGAAAAAGTAAGAAAATTTGGGAGGTTGGACATGTAAAAGTGGTAAATGATAAATGGAAGGGCTATTTATAGGTTTATACCATGGCAGTTCAGTATCAGCGGTGGCCGACCACCGCCTAACATGCATTAAATACCTTGAAAGACTAAATCAACTATATAGCTATCACATACGTCACGATCGAGCCCAGTGAAAACGTCAGTTTACAATCTGATCGGGCCGTCGTAAATCATATCTCTTCTCATCACATTATTCCTGAGAAATGAGGGGACTATCTGTATACGGTCGAAATAGATTTTGGCCTCCGTATGTTTGATCGAGTTAGAATGGTAAGCGATCGAAGTGAGAACTCGAGACGAGTTCTGAGGATAGTACAAACAAGCCTCGAGCTCCAAGACTGATCGAGGAATCGACTCGGTATCATTATCAAGCCCATGACCAAATCGAACTGCAAGGCAAAGAGAAGGTTGTCAGAGATACACAAACCTATTGACACTCACCCTAATGTCGAACTCAAACTCAAGGCCGAGGGCTCGACCCAATACCGAGATCGAGCCAGTATCGAGCTCGCACACAGGAGCCGTTGCAACCGCACTAGGGGGAGAATCTTGGCAGGAATCGAGGAAGAGACAATTCATCATGAGTCCTCCACTATATATTTTTTATTATAAATAAAGTAAGATCCATCTACTAGGGAGGAATCCTTGTAAGCACAGCAGGTCCACACATTGTAAGAAGAGACTACTTCGATTTATTGAAGAATAAATCTCTTAAGCCTGTTTTATTCAGCATACTCACTCTTCTAGTTCAACAGTTTATATCCCATTTCTATAGCCAAGAATCAAAATATTTCCATTTCTACGTACGATTTATGTCAATCTATATCACATATCCTTAGAACTACTTATAAATTCAATTATATCCGATTTTTCGGGTAAACAGTATTATAGCAGACATAGGTCCCGCGTTAAAGACTCATCACTCAACGAATTTCCACGTACATGTGCTTCAATACTAAAATGACCAGGTCCGTATTTAAGGGGCCATATTAAAATATATTTCTCTCATAAATTAAATTTTTAGATGAGATGATTTTTCACATGTTTGGCCATTAATGTTGGGCATAGTTGTGTATGTTTTAATATTAATTTACTAGCATTTTAGTTGCTTTTTAGATGTATTTTATGATAAATACGACTAGGCTAAAGATCTTGATTTTACATTAACAGGATTTTAATATGATTTTTCAGGAGAAGTAAAATTGATTTAAAGGTGAAATAGAGTTATTCATGAAATTTAAGCACTCTAGCAGCATAGGCGTATCTATGTGGAGGAGCATGTGGCACGTGAACCCTTGCTCTTCTCCCTATACTATGTATAATGAGGTTAGTATTATATGGGATAAAATTGGTTAGCGGCAGGTGGATGAATGGCGAGATAACACGTGTAACTAGAGACAAGTAAGATATGAGTCAGCAAAATAGTTAGCATCGGATTCAGACATGTGACCGGTACAAAATAAGTTTTGAGGGCATTGGAACCGGGAACGAAGATTTAAAAGTAATACATCAGATGGAAAAGATAGGATCCAATGAGCACCCGTTACAAAGATCTTTGTATTAATGTTCAACCGTTATGCAGCCATCAATAGGGGTTTTATTCTCATTAAAGAAAAATTTGATTTGGGGATCTTGTCTTCCTGAATAGAGCTATAAATAGGAGAATTTGTATCCATAGTTGGATGAAAATATTATTTGTACTCAAAGGCTCAAATTTGCTCTTAATTTATGAAATCATTCTCTTTCTTTCATTCTTAACTCTGTTCTTATCACTGCTTCCGGAGAAGCTAGATCCACAGCCAGGCTTGTATTCTCTTCAAGTCATTTAATAATATTATTTATTTTTTTATTACTTTCATACTCTTGGATCAAATTAATTTACGTGTTTATACACCACGTTATAAATTCAACTGTATTATTTTATGAGTAAATATTTTGGTGCTCACTGTGGGGCATAGACAATTATGTAATTACTTTGATCCATTTATCTGTTACTAACACAGTTTGATTCTATTCTCTATTAAAAGAAAAAGTAGATATGTTAGCTAATGATATGAACAACTCTTACAATGATGTAACAAACACTGAGGATGTGTTCCAGCGGGATGTTTCGACCAGTGAAACTCGCACCAAAGGGGATAAATCAACTCTGGTTTAGAGAGAACAAAATCCTCAGCATATGAGAAGCCCAATTTCTGACGATGTGGACGATGAACGAGTTGTTGAGACGGTTAAAACTTTGAGGGAGCAACAAAGGAAAATTATAAATCACCTCTCAAGACAAGATCGGGTAATGAAAGAACTGAAGCAGACGCTTTCGGTTGCTTCCAATAACTCTAATGGAGGAGTTAGGATTCCTCCCAATGTCCCTTCAAATCAAACAGCTCAAAAGACCGGCAACAATGCACCAAGGGAGGAGTTCGGTTTTGATGAGGCAGGTAGTGTAGGTAGTAGTTCTGGGAAGGACAACAATGCTAATGATCCTTTCAAAATGCGAGCTCAAAAGATTATTAAGATAGATGAATAAACAAATGGACCAAAATGCTAAGGAATTTCATGCTCGGATGGATCAGATTTCGGGGGCACCATCTGTGTGAAAGGGACTAGATTCAAAGAAGTATACACAGTTGCCATTCAAACCAAGTGTGGCCCCAGAATCAATTCCAAAAATATTAAGATGCCTGACATTCAGAAGTATGATGGGACATCGGATCCACATGAGCATATCACAACTTATACTACGGTAGTAAAGGGAAAAACTTGGCCCCGCACGAGATCGAATCTGTTTTGTTGAAAAAAATGGCAAAACCATAATGTAGTTGATTCTTTTAAAATGCTTGCAGATTCTTTCATTAAAGATTATGATGGGGCAAGAAAGGTCCAGGCTAGAAAGGCAGATATATTCAGAATCGCCCAAGGAAAATCCGAACTATAGCGAGAGTTCGTAATCTAATTTTGGAAGGAAAGGATGTTGTTACTGGTAGTACCGGATGTGTGGGAAGCTGAAGCATTTACCAAGTGTCTCAATCCATTGAGCTCTAATACCTCCAAGAAGTTGAAAGAAATATTGTTAGAATGTTAGGCAACCACATGGGCAGATGTCCACAATCGCTATGAATCAAATATTAGAATAGAAGATGATCAACTAGGTTTTTCAGTGTCTTCCAGAGGACGTAATCATGATTGGAATCAAGAGAAGTTCAAAACTGATTTCGATGCACACTAGAGACCTTCCAGGAGTTGTTTTCAGCCTTACAAAAGAGTCGATGGGCATGGGAGTAAAGGATTTCAATCATCGGACAGGTTTGCTTCTGATAGAAGGACTAATCGTGGTCGAAATAGTAGAACTTTACAGGAGAAAGAATCATCGAGGTCCTGAGATTCAGCATACCCCCGGTTATCTGACTACAACTTCAACATCAATTTAGTAAAGCTGGTTTCGGTTATGAGAAATATTAAGGAGGCAAGATTTTCAAAACCAATTCGATCGGATACTAGTCAATGGGATCTTAATCTATGGTGTGATTTCATGGAACACATGGACGTAGAACTGGAGACTGATGGAACCTTCGTGAAGAGGTTGCAGCACTACTAAAAAATGGTCACCTTAGAAAATTTCTAAGTGATTGGGCGAAGAATAATTATGGGAAAAATCGAGAAGTTGCATAACCATCAAAACTAACTGCAGGATCACCTCGCTTGACAATAAACATGATCTTTGGTTGTGACGAAGTCAATGGGGTGATATTTTTAGTATAAAAGAAGATAAAGATATCAGTAACTCATGGAAAAGGGATCTGAGAAGCTTCAGAAGATGATGAAATCACTTTCATGAAAGAAGATGCTAATGGCCTTCTTTTACCATACAATGATGCTCTGATAATATTGCTTAATATTTTAGATTTTAAAATTAAACGTGTGTTGGTTGATCCAAGTAGTTCAGTCAATATCATTCAATAGAGAGTTTTGAAACAAGCAAAGTTAACCGGAAATATAGTTCCGACAACAAAGTGTTCTGGTTGGGTTCAACCTAACAAGTGTAAGGACCCGAAGAGAGATTTTGTTGCCCACGCATTCTGAAGGCATAACGAAGACCACTTTGTTCGAAGTGGTAGATGGTGACATAGGAAAAATGTGATCCTTGGAAGGCCATGGATACATGAAATAAAAGATGTGCCATCAACTTATCATCAACTACTGAAGTTTCCCACACAGGAAGGGTAAAATAGATTAGTGGAGATCAACCATCTACAAGAGAAATAAATGCAGTTACCTTGTCCAGTAGCAACTACAAGAGTCAGTGCCCTCTTCCATCCCGATTGAAGATAATGGAGAAGAGGAGTCATCAGATTTCTATTAAGTACCGAGGTTTTTTTAGGTGCCGGATGAAACAAAACCAACTCAACCGCTGAGGAGCTCGAACAAGCTTCCTTGTTCACGGAGTTCCTAGAAAAGAAGTTCAACCTGGGAACGGGAAGCCCCGATCTAAGACTTAAAATTATTAATTTTCTTAAAGCTAACATCTATTATTTTGCATGGTCACATTCAGATATGACATGTATTCCATTGGAAGTAGATTTCAACAAGATAAGTTTAGATCCCAACTTTCCTTCGGTAGGCAGAAGAAACGACCGCTAACAGAGGTTAGAAACAAGTTTGTCAAAGAAGAAGTAACCCAATTACTAAATATAGGTTCAATTCGAGAGGTAAATTATCTTGATTGTTTAGATAACTTAGTGGTTGTACCTAAAAAGAATAACAAATTTAGAATATGTGTAGATTATAAAGATTTGTATAAGGCATACCCTAAGGACTCTTTCCCATTGTCAAACATTGATCAAATGATCGATGCTATGGTTGGGCATGAGTTAATGAGCTTTCTTTAAGCATATTTCGGGTATAATCAAATTAGGATGCACCCGTAAGGTAAATAACAAACCTTGTTTATCACATGTTTTGGCACATACTGCTCTAATGTGATCCCTTTCAAGCTTAAGAATATCGGAGCCACTTACCAGAGGCTCGCCAACAAAAATTTGAACAACAAATTGGTAAATGATAGAAGTTTATATTGATGATATGTTGGTTAAGTAACTTAATGAAGGATATATTTTGTTCATCTACAAGAGACATTTGATATTCTGAGAAAGTACAACATGAAGCTCAATCCTAAAAAATGCACTTTCGGAGTTGGTTCCGGAAAGTTCATGGAGGTTTTAGTCTCTTAGAGAGGAATTGAAGTAAACCTCGATAATATAAAATCCATCAAGGATATCCCGAATCAATCGACAAGTATGAAGGAAGTGCAAAGGTTGACCGGAAGGTTGGCGTCCCTAAGCAAGTTTATATCAAGATCCTTGGAGAAATGTCATAATTTCTTCTCATTCTTGAAAATGAAGAATGCGTTCATGTGGATTCCGGAATGTCAACAAGTGTTGAAAGACTTGAAAAGGTACCTGTCTGGTCCTTCACTATTGTCAAAACTGATGGAAAGTGAGCAGTTAATTTATTTAGCGGTTTCGGAAGTAGCGATAAGTGCTATTCTGATCCGAGAGGAGCAAGGTATGCAATTTACTGTTTATTATGTTAGTAAAATTTTATCGGGATCATAGACACGGTATCCGCACCTAGAAAAATTGGCTCTAACTCTCATAGTCACCTCTCAAAGGTTGAAGCCTTATTTTCAGTTCCACTCAATAGTTGTTGTTATGACTTTTCCCTTGTGGAATGTCCTTCATAAACCTAAATTGTCGGGCTGTTTGGCTAAATAGGTGGTAGAAATTAGTGAATTTGATATAAAATATAAACCTCGGACAGCTATCAAGTCAAAAGTTTTGGCCGATTTCTTTAGCTGATATCTTTAGTTGCTAAAGAAGCACTACTGGTGTCGGGAACCATATCGGGTGTTTGGACCTTGTTTACAGATAAAGCTTCCAATGTAAAAGGGTCCGGACTTGGGATAATATTAATTACTCCTTCGGGAGAAAACCTGAGACATGCCATTTGAATTGTACCATTTACTAACAATGAGGCCGAGTGCAAGGCTTTTGTTGCAGGTCTTTGAGTTAGCTCGGGGACTAGGCTCCGAGGTAATTGAAATAAAGTGCAACTCCCAACTAGTAGTGAACCAGGTATATGGAATTTTCGACACCAAGGAGGAGCACATGCAACAATATTTGAATAAGGTTCAAGTATTACTCTCCTGGTTTAGGGGATAGTCGATCATCCACATTCTAAGGGAAGAAAATGTAGAGGCAAACACATTGGCCAATTTGGGGTCGTTAACAAAAATGAAGGGATATGATTCCGGTATAGTAGTTCAATTATTGCATTCGATATTGGATGTGGACGGATATTGTGAAATTAACTCAACCAACCTAATTTGGTATTGAAGAAATGATTTTATATAGTATTTAAGGCATGGAAAATTGCTTGATGATATAAAAGCATCCCGGGCGCTTCAGACTAAAACTGCTCGTTATTGCCTTGTTGATGGTCAATTATACAGAAGGTCTTTTCAAGGACCATTGGTTAGATGTTTAGGGACATCGGAGGCTGATTACGTGATGAGAGAAGTTGACGAAGGAGTATGCGATAGTCACTCCAGTACAGATTTATTGGTTCTCAAATTAATAAGGGTTGGCTACTATTGGCCGCGGATGGAACAAGACGTGAAGGCATTTGTACAAAAATGTGATAAGTGTTTGTGTAATGCACAGTTAGTACATCAATTGGCAGAACTTTTGCACTCTATGGTGTCAACATGGCTATTCATGAAATGGGGGATGGATATAGTTGGTCCCTTACCACAAGGGCCCGAGCAGGTAAAATTATTTATAGTTGTGACTAACTATTTTACTAAATGTGTTAAAGCTAGTGCTTACATAAAGATCGGGGAGAGAGAAGAGATCGATTTCATATGGGATCACAACATCTGTTAGTTTGGAGTACCAAAAGAAATTACTTGTGACAATGGGCAATAATTTATAGGTTCCAAAGTCATAAAGTTTTTGGAAGGGTTGAAGATCAATCAGATTACATCTTCTCCATACCATCCAAGTGCTAACGGACAAGCGGAGTAAACCAACAAGGTAATAATTCAAAATCTCAAAAGGAAGATAGAATATGCTAAAGGTAATTGGCTAGATGAGCTATCAGGTATTTTATGGGCACATCAAATAGCGGCGAAGTCGAGAACGGGTGAAACTCCATTTTCACTTGTATACGGTGCGGAAGCTTTGATCCCTGTGGAGATTGGAGAACCGACAATAAGGTTTTCCCGAGCAAACGAATAGGCGAATAATGAAGTACTGTTGATTAGGTTGGATATCCTTGAAGAGCATCAGAACTTGGCATATGTAAGGATGGTGGAACAAAAATAAAGGATGGAAAGATATTATAACCACAAATAAAACCTTTGTTATTTCAAAGTCGGAGATTTGGTTTTGAGAAAAGTAACTCAAAATACCCAAGAATTTAGTGTCGGGAACCATACTCATCTACTAGAAATCCCCAAAACCCGATATCACAAAGTACATGAGTATCTAGTAGAATATACAAAACCACTATAACTATTGTCTCGAATAAAATAGATAGAATAAAACAAAATAGGGGAAATGAGACTCCAGGTGTTGCAGGTCGAGGCATGGAAAGCAGCTCACCACAAGGTCTCCACCAAATGTGGCTACGCGCCGAGTGACCATGTGATGTACATGTCTCAGTACCTACACATTAGTGCAAAAGTGTAGTATGAGTACATAAATCAGCGCGTACATAGTAAGTATCTAGTCTAGCCTCCAAAAAGTAGTGACAATGAGTCTACATCAACACTTACTAGTGGTCCAATAATAATGTACATAAAGTAGACATGTATGAAACACAACAAGTAGCAACGAAATAGATCAATATAAATAATAAGGTTCTCAAGTAAGAGTGATTACGAAATAATTAAATACCATAAAACTACTACCAAGGAAACCAGGACAACCAATCAAATACGATGCCAAATCTCAAGTCAGGAAAACTAATATGTATGTTGACTCCCAATCGATTATTATTCATGAGTATACCGAGGCAACCGGCCCGATCCCATAAGAATAATTCACAATACTGCCGAGGCGAACGGACATATCCTATAATGATATTTCACAGCAGTGAAGAGGAGAATGGCCCAATCGCATAAGAATAGAGAAAATTTCTCACCTACGAAGATACGTGCGAGTCGAGAAGACACGGAACTACCTATCACATAAACTCAACAAGTGGATAGGAATGCAAGAGAAAACATAATGGGGATAATTTCCTCTTATGCGATTAGGAAAAAGACTTACCTTACTTCCAAGCTCACTACTCTGCGCCCATACCTCACTATGCACCTCAACGATGCCGAGCAACCCAAAACTTATGATACTTTATGAAAATCCCCCTTGAAGAAGCTCCCAAATTGCCCAAGCCAAGAGATAAATCGATGAACTGAGCCTAAGTCCCGTATTAAAACTTGTATTCTGCCCATGTATCCTTTATCGCGATCGCGAAAAGAGCCTTGCGATCGCAAATGCCAAGCTTCCCTATACTCAGAAATACTCAGCACGTTCACGAATACAAGGTCGCGTGCGTAGCACACCAGCACCGGCAAAATATGCCAACTTCTACCTTGCTCCAGGTGGTCCGAAACACACCAATGCCACCTGAGACCCCGTGCAATTATACCAACAAGTCCATAAACAGAATCCCGATCTACTCAAAGTCTCAGAACACATAAAATAACATCAAAATCAATAATCGCACCTCAAAACAAAATTAACCAACTTCTAAACCTCAAATTACTTCCAACTAACTCCAAAAATGACAAAGCATACTTAGACAACTCGGAATGACACCAAATTCCACACACAAGTCCAATATGACAGAACGAACCTACTCTGGGGCTCGAAATGCCAAATGCGATATGATACGACCAAATTTTACTTCAACTCAAAGTTAGAAAACTCTAAAACCTTCAATATGCCAACTTCCAACAATAAGTGTTGTAATTCTCCCGGTCCACGCGAAACTCAATTCGAACATACGTCTAAGTCCAAAATCTTCACATGAACCTATTGGAACCTTCAAATCTCGATTCTGAGGTCATTTACTCAAAATATTGACTCAAGTAAAACTTGGTCACTTTAGGCCACTATTATGGAATTAAGTGCTCCGAATTCAACCCGAACCCTTCCAAAACCAAACCAGCCATACCCACATATCACAAAACTGGAAAATTATATACGGGAAATCTTAAATAGGGTAACGGGGATCTAGAAATCAAAATGACCAATCGGTTCATACATTCTCCACCTCTTAAATAAATATTTGTCCTCGAACAGGTTTAGAATCATACTTGAATTGCCGAATAAATATGGATATCTGCTCCGCATGTCCTCCTCAAACTCCCAAGTCGTCTACTCAACTGGTTGACCCCTCCACTGGACCTTCACCACTGCAATCTCCCCGGACCTCAACTTGCAAACCTTCCTATCAACAATGACAACTAGATCCTCCTCGTAACCCAAGCTCTCATCCAACAGAACTGTGTTGTAATCCAACACATGTGACCTGTTGTCATGGTACCACCGGATCATAGACACAAGAAATACCGGATAAACTCACGATAGGCTAGGAGGCAAAGCAAGCATGCATGCAACCTCACCAACTCGCTCCAAAACCTCGAATGGACCGATGAACCTCAGACTTAACTTTTCCTTCCTTTAAAACCTCATGATACCCTTCATCATCCATACTTTCAAAAATACCTTCTCGCCGACCATATATGACAAATCATGCGCCTTCTGATCTGCATAAGCCTTCTTTGTGGATTGTGATATGTGAAGCCGCTCCTGAATCAACTTTACCTTATCCAAGGCATTCTTTACCAAATCAATACTATATAACCTAGCCTCGCCGAGCAAAAACCAACCAATAGGGGAACAACATCATCGGTTATAAAAGGCCTCAAAAGGAGCTATCTTGATACTGGACTGATAACTGTTGTTAGAAAACTCGGCCAACGTTAAGAATCGGTCCCACTGCCCCACCGAAGTCAATCATGCATGCTTTAAGCATATACTGTAGAATCTGAACTATCCACTCTGACTTCCCATTTATTTGCAGATGAAAATTCGTGCTGAGCTCTATTCTGGGACCCAACTCACTCTGTACTGCTCTCCATAAATGCAAAGTGAACTGAGTGCCTCGATCTGAAATAATGGAAATAGCCACGCCATGAAACCGGGCGATCTCCTAAATACAAATATGGGCCAACCTCTCTGAAGTATATGTAGTCATCACCAGAATAAAGTACGCAGACTTGGTCAGTCTATCGACAATGACCCAAACAACATCAAATTTCAACGTCCGCAGTTAAACGAACCATGAAATCCATAATTATGCTCTCCCACTTCCACTCCGATATAGCCATCTACTGAAGTCAGCCACCTGGCCTCTGCTGGTCGTACTTAACCTACTGGAAATCCAAACACCTCCCCACATACTCAACTATGTCCTTATTCATCCGTCGTCAATAGTAATACTGCCTTAGGTCATGATATATCTTCGTGGCACCTGGATGAATGGAATAATGCGAACTGTGTGCCTCCTCTAGAATCGTCTCCCTCAGGCCATCAACATTAGAAACACATAAGCGACCCTGGAGTTGTAGAACACCATCATCTCCGATAGTAACCTCCTTGGAATCACCTCGTAGTACCGTCTCTCTAAGAACCTGCAAGTCCGGATCATCAAACTAATGAGCCTTAATCCGCTCGACTAAAGAAAACTAAGCCACAACACATGCAAGAACTCGACTGGGCTCAGAAATATCCAATATCACAAGTCGGTTAGCAAAAGACTAAGTGTCCAAAGCCAATGGCATATCCTCTACTAAAATGGATGCCAAACTACCCATACTCTCGGTCTTTCTGCCCAAGGCATCCGCGACCACATTTACCTTTCCCGGATGATATAGAATGGTAATATCATAGTGTTTCAGTAACTCAAGCCACTTGCGCTGCCTCAGATTATGATCCCTCTACTTTAACATATGTTGTAAATTGTGGTGATTGGTGTAAACCTCACACGACACTCCGTAAAGATAATGTCGCCATATCTTAAGAGCATGAAATATCGCAACCAACTCCAAATTGTGCACGTGGGTCTTTAGTTGACGTGAAGCATATACAATAACTCGCCTCTCCTACATCAATACACAACCCAACCCAACGCACGAAGCGTAGCAATACACAGTATACATACCTAAATCGGTGGGAAAAACCAACACTAGTGCTGTAATAAATGCGGTCTTGAGCTTCTGAAAGCTCGTATCGCAATCATTGGACCATTTTAACTAAGCACCCTTCTAGTTTAATCTAGTTAAAAGAGTTGAAATATACGAGAAGCCCTCCACATACCAATGATAATAACTTACTAGCCCCAAGAAACTCCTGATCTTGATCGCTATGGTAGAACGAGGCCAACTCTAGAGTGCCTCGATCTTCCTGGGATCCACCTTAATACCCTCACTTAACATAATATGCCCCAATAAATCCACAAATTCTAACCAGAACTTGCACTTGGAGAACTTACCATATAACTTTTATTCCCTCAAAGTCTGAAGCACTATCTTCAAATGCTTCTCATACTCCTCCATGCTATGCGAGTAGATCAATATGTGATCAATGTAGATAATGACAAATGTCAAGATATGGCCTGAACACCCGATTCATCAAATCAATAAATGTTGTCGGAGTATTAGTCAAGCAGAAGGACATCATTAAAAACTCGTAGTGCCCATAGCTAGTCCAAAAAGTCATCTTAGGAATATATGAAGCACGAATACTCAGTTGATGATACCAGATCTCTAGTCTATCTTCGAGAATACTCTAAAACCATGAAGCTGATCAAATAAGTAATCAATGTGCGGCAACAAATACTTATTCTTAATGGTGACTTTATTCAGCTAGCAGTAATCAATGCACATCTGCATACTCTCATCCTTCTTCTTCATGAATAATCCCGTTGCACCCCAAGGCGACACATTCGTCCTGAAGAATCCCTTCTCGAGCAACACCTAAAGCTACTCCTTCAACTCTCTCAACTCCGTTGGAGCCATACGATAAGGTAGAATAGAGATAGGTTAGGTGTCTTGTGCCAAATCAATGCTAAAATTGATATCACGATCGGGTGACATGCCTGGTAAATTAGTAGGAAATACATCAGAAAACTCCCACACCACAGGCACATTCCTATAGTGGGAGTCTCCATAGTAGTATCTCGAACATAGGCCAGATACTCCAAATAACCCTTCCCTACCATATGTCGAGCCTTCAAGAAAGAAATAATCCGACTGGATGTATCAATAGATGAACCTCTCCACTCCAATCTAGGCAACCCTGGCATCACCAAGGTAACAGACTTGGAATGGAAATCGAGAATGGCATGGTACGGGAGACAACTAGTCCATGCCTAGTATGACCTCGAAGTCAATTAAATCGAGAAATAGAAGATTTGTTCTAGTCTCGTACCCACAGAAAGTCACTACACAGGACCGGTAAACCCGATCCAGAACAATAGAATCACTCACTGGCGTGAACACATATACAAAAACACCAAGGACACATGAGATACATCTAGATAAGGAGCAAAGAGAGAAGAAACATAGGAATAGGTAGAACTTAGATCAAATAGTACCGAAGCATCTCTACGGTAGATAGATTTAATACCTATGATCACTTCGTCGGAGGCTACTACCTCTTGTCTGGTTGGGAAGGCATAGAATCTAGCCGGAGCGCCATTTGACTAGCCTCCACCTCTAGGGTAAATCCTACCCACCTTCCCCCAGCCACTAGATGGCCAGATGGGTGGTGCGGCAGCTGGTGCACTAATCATGGGTTGATGGTCCTACTATACTACCTTGCCCTGAAGTCTGAGACAAAACCTCTTCACGTGATCCAACTCCCCACACTCCAAACAACCTCTCAGAGTGGAAAACTGCTAACTTTGGGTTTGACTCTGATAACCTGGATACCCACTAGAGGAACCCTGAATAGCTAATGGATAGTAAGTGCTCTATGGAATGGCACTGAAGTAGGGCCACACTGGAGAACCTCGAATAGGCTGTGGTGTTGAATGCATGTCCTTACTAGGATGGCTCCTCATGAACTGACCTCTGCCTCCAGATGGGGCACCACTAAATCCACCGGAAGGCCACAAGCATTTATCCCTTGACATGAATTCTCTTCTCTAGTTGTGGATATGGTTAATCCTCTGAGCTATCTCTACAACTTAGAAGTACGGACTCCCCATATCTGCCTCTCGATCTATATAAACCTGAATCTCATGGTGCAAGCTCGCAATAAACCTCTACACTCTCTCTGCATCTGTGGGGAGTATGATAGTTTCATGATGAGACAGGTCAGTAAATCTCATCTCATAGTCGATCACATACATTTGACCCTACCAACACTGCTCAAACTAAACCCCGTAACTCCTCCCTCTGAGAAACTGGGATATACTTCTACAAGAAGAGGTCTGTGAACTGATCATAAGTAAAGGAAGGTGACCTATTGGCCTGCTTAGGAAATAAGACTGCCACCATTTACGAGCCCTCCCCTTTAGTTGAAATGTGGTGAAGTCTACCTCATTGGACTCCACTAGTCCTAACTTATATAGCCTCTCGTTGGAATGGTCAATAAAATCCCGTGGGTCCTCTAGCTGCTCACCGCCAAATATATGAGGATAAAGCTTAGTAAATAGGTCCAGCTTCTCCTGCTCCTCAACAGTCACGCCGGTCTGGTCTTTGCTCTAGCTGCTGCAACCGGATGAACCTCGCATGCAGGTAGTGCACCTAGGGTATAATAAACAATAGTAGAGTGCCATGACGAATTAACGGTAGGGGTTTGTGCTCCCCTACCGCCTGAGATATGGTCGAGTCCACTGAAAATTGTTCGGCATGAGTCATAGAGTCCATAAACTGCAGCACACGGACCATGACCTCCTAAAATCCTAGTGCGGTCATAAAATCTATAGGGCATGCTCAGTTGTAGGTACCTCATCCTCCTCCAACATAACAGGATCCCCCACTGAATCCACTAGGGGTACTACTAGGGAAACTCTAGGATGCTCTCGTTCTTTAACAGGTGCTCTGGCCCTCCCTCGGCCTCAACCTCTGCCTCTGACCACCGGAGGAGAAACCCCATATGCCACCGGGTAATGCCGTCACACGCGTTCTTACCATCAGTGAGAGAATAAGAGAAAGATACTGAGCACAACATCGACTCCACGATAGGAGATGAAGAAAGAGACGTTTCCAAACACCCTATAGCCTCTCGAATATAAGAATGGACGTTTCCACACCGATCCGAAAGACTCAAATATGTCTTCTCATGACTCGTGAAACTTATATGAACCTGGAGCTCTGATACCATGTTGTCATGACCCAATTACCACTATAGGCCGTGATGGCACCCAACACTGCCATTAGGCAAGCCAACGGTGAACCACAAATATTATAATTCGTTCACAAAACAATTAAAATCAATAATTTCATTAAGCGAGTGGAATTAAGTCTACAAATTATATTAAAATACTTTCATTCTTACTAAATCAAAAGTATGAAATAAACATTAAGAGGAATGATGATAATATTAGTTACAACCATAATCATATATAAGAAATCCGTAAAACACGGTATCACAAAGTACATGAGTGTCAAATAGAATATACAAAACCACTATAACTACTGTCTGGAGTAAAATAGATAGAATACAGTAAACATAGAAGAAAGGAGACTCCGAGTGTTGCGGGTCGAAGCAAGGAAAACAACTAACCACAAGGTCTCTAGCAAATGCGGCTACGCGCCTGAGTGACCACGTGAAGTACCCGTCTCAGTACCTGCACATTACTACAGAAGTGTAGTATGAGTATGTAAATCAATGCTTACGCGGTAAATATCTGGCCTAATCTCCAAGAAGCAGAGATAATGGGTCGACATTGACACTTACTAGTGGTCCAATAATAATGTACATAAATTAGACATGTATGAAATACAACAAGTAGCAACAAAATAGACCAAACTTCAAATCAAACAGGATCTGATAACACAATGTCTTAAACCTTTCAAAGTCTACTTCAAATCAAACTTGGAAAACTCTTAAACCTTCAAGATGCCAGCTTCTAACAATAAGAATTGAAATGCTCTCGGTCCACCCGAAACTGGATCCAGACATACGCCCAAGTGCAAATTCAACACACTTACCTTTTAGAACCTTTAAATCCCAATTTTGAGGTTCATTTACTCAAAGTATTGACTCAAGTCAAATTTGGCCACATTAGTCCACTATTATGGAACTAAGTATTTCGAATTCAACCTGAACCTTTCCAAAATCAAAACAACCATCCTCAAAAGTCATAAAATAGGAAACATACATACGGACAATCTTAAATAGAAAAACGTGGATCTAGAAAGCAAAATGATCGGTCGGGGCATTACACTGTATCTATACTGGTTGAAGATTCTATAGTAGTTGATCGGGTGTATAGATCTTTTATTGTTGCTTTAGTTGTTATGATACCATATTTCATCTTATATTATTGGATAAGGTAGTTTGAGGTTATTCTTGGTATGGAATGATTGTCCCCATATCACGCTATATTGGATTGTCATGGCAAGACTGTGACTTTATCCATGTTGGGGTTACCTAAATTGGAGTGGAAAGGGACTCTTGGTCACTCCACTAGTAGGGTGGTTTCATATTTGAAGACTTGGCGTACGGTCGAGAAGAGATGTTTGACATATTTAGCTTATATCCATGATTTTAGTATGGAGGTTCCTTCTATGGATTCAGTTCCGCTTGTGAGTGAGTTCCCTGAGGTGTTTCCTACAGATTTGCCGGGTATGCCATCCGACAGGAATATCTACTTTTGCATAGATTTGGTTTCGGGCACTCAACCCATTTCTATTCCACCAGACCGTATGGCTCCAGCTGAGTTGAAAGAGTTGAAGGATCAGTTGCAGGATTTGCTTGACAAGGAATTCATTAGACAAAGCATTTCACATTGGGGTGCGCTAGTGTTGTTTGTTAAGAAACAAGATGGATCGATGAGGATGTGCATAGATTATAGGCATTTGAACAAGGTGACTATCAAGAACAAGTATTTGTTGTCGAGGATTGATGACATTTTTCACTAGCTTCAAGGTGCCTAGGTATTTTCAAAGATTGATTTAAGATCTGACTACCACCAGGTGAATATTAGGGCATCAGATGTCCCTAAGATAACTTTTCAAACTTGTTATGGTCATTATGAGTTCTTGATGATGTTATTTGGCTTGACTAATACTTCAGTAGCCTTTATGGATTGGATGAATCGAGTGTTCAAGCCTTACTTGGATTCCTTCGTGATTGTCTTCATTAACGATATTCTAGCTTACTCTCGCAGTAGAGATGAGCATGAGCAGCACCTATGGATAGTACTTCAGACCTTGAAGGATTATCAACTGTATGCCAAGTTTTAAAATTGTGAGTCTTGGTTAGACTCGATTGTCTTTCTAGGTTATGTTGTGTCTTCCGAGTGTATTAAGGTGGATCCTAAGAAAATTGAGATAGTTTGGAATTGGCCTAGACTTACTTTAGATATAGAGATTCAGATCTTCTTGGGTTTGGTGGGTTATTATCGTCGGTTCGTGGATGGGTTTTCATCTATCTCAGACCCATTGACTAAGCTAACCCAGAAGGATGCTCTTTTCAGATTGTCTTACGAGTGTGAGGCGAGCTTTCAGAAGCTCAATACTACATTGACTATAGCCCCAGTATTGGTATTGCCTACAGTTTCGGGATCTTACATTCTGTATTGTGATGCATCGTGTATTAGACTTGGTATAGTATTGATAAAGTGAATGCCTACACATCTCGTTAGTTGAAGGTTCATGAGAAGAATTACCATCCATTGTTCACGCGCTCATGATTTGGAGGCACTATCTATACAGTGTTCCGTGTGATGTCTATACCGACCATTGGAGTCTCCAACTTTTGTTCAAATAGAAGGATCTTAATTTGTGGCAACGGAGATAGTTAGAGTTACTAAAGGACTATGATATCACCATATTATATCATCCGAGGAAGGCTAATGTAGTGGCCGATACGTTGAGTAGGAAGGTAGAGAGCATGGGCAGTTTGGCATTTTTACCGATAATGGAGAGGCCATTAGCCATGGATGTTCAGGGTTTGGCCAACTGGTTCGTGAGGTTCGATGTTTCAGAGCCTAGCAGTGTTCTAGCTTGTGTTTTGGCACAGTCATCATTGTTGGAGCGTATCAAGTCTCACCAATTTGATGATCCTAACTTGTTAGTAATGAAAGACACGGTGCAACAAGGTTATGCTAAGCAGGTTGTGATTGTTGAAGATGGTGTTATGTGGCTTCAGGGCCATATTTGTGTTCCAAATATTGATGAGTTGAGAGAGTTGTTCCTTGAGGAAGCTAACAGTTTGCGCTATTCCATTCACCCAGGTCTTACGTAGATGTACTGTGACTTGAAACAATACTATTGGTGGCGAAAGATGAAGAAAGATATTGTTGGTCTTGTTTCTCGATGTTTGAATTGTCAACATTTGAAGTACGAGCATCAAAAATCGGGTGGGTTGACTTAGAGATTGGAGATACAGAAGGAAGTGGGAGCGAATCACTATGGACTATATGGTAGGCTTAACACGAACCTTGAGGAAATATGACGCGGTTTGGGTTATTGTGGACCGGTTGACTAAGTCCGCACACTTCATTCCGGTGATAACATCGTATTCTTCAGAGTTGTTGGCTCAGATTTACATCCGAGATATTATCGACCTGCATGGCATGCCCATTTCTATCATTTAGACATAGACACGTAGTTCACATCATATTTTTGAAGATCCGTGCAGCATGCGTTTGACATGCGGGTTGAGCTGAGTACCGCATTTCATCCTCAGACGGACGGACAGTCTGAGCGTATTTTTTAGATTTTGGAGAACACGTTACGAGCATGTTCTATGGATTTCAGGGTCTAGTGGGACCAATTCTTACCTCTAGAAGAGGTCTCCTACAACAACAACTATCAGTCGAGCATCCAGATTGCTCCGTACGAGGCCTTATATGGGAGGCAATGTCATTTGCTGGTTACTTGTGTTTGAGCCCGATGAGGCTAGATTGTTGGGCACTGATTTGGTTTGTGATGCTTTGGAGAATGTTAAGGTGATTCAGAAGCGACTTCATACAGCTTAGTCCAGGCAAAAGAGTTATGCAAATTTGAAGGTTCGAGATGTGGCTTACATGGAAGGTGAGAAGGTTCTTCTCCGAGTGTCACCTATGAAGGGAGTGATGCAGTTTGGGAAGAAGGGCTAGTTAAGTCCAAGATTTATTGGCCCGTTTGAGATTTTGGAGAGAGTTGGGGAGGATTCTTATAGTCTTGCATTAGAGAGGCCAGCCGATTAAGGAGGCTACGTGGCAGTTCGAGTTTGATATGAGGAGTAGATACCCGCACCTTTTTATTGGTCCGGGTATATTTTTATGTCTGTTCGAGGACTAACGTTTCTTTTTATGTTTTGAGTACTACGTAGTCCTTGTCGTTTTCCAGAAAATTTATATGTGAAATTTTGAAGAAAATATGATTTTTGGCTTTAAAAACGACTTGAGTTGACTACGGTCGACGTTTATGGTAAATGAACACGGATTGGTATCTTGACGATTTCGGTAGATTTGTATGATGTTTTTGGACTTGTACGCATGTTTGGTTTGGGTCCGTGGTGACCCGAGGGTGTTTCAACTCATTCTGTAAAAAATGGAAAATTAAGTTTCAAAGTTGAAAATCTTGAATTTGAATGATAAATTCAAGATATTTGATGTTATTTTGATGATTTGAGTTAGCGAGCGAGTTTTTATAATGTTATTACATTTGTGTGAATGTTTGTATTGAAGCTCGCGGGAATCGGGTGAGTTTCGGATGTGTTTTGGTTGATTTTGGAACTACTGATGCATAGTTGTTGCTGGTGTGAAGTTGTAGGTCTCACATTTGCGAAGACATAATCATATTTATGATGTCGGGCTCGCAAATGCGAAGTTGGGCTAGGGACGGGACTTTGCTTTTGCGAAGAAAGGGTTGCATTTGCGGACTGCGTAGTGGTCACATTTGCGATCCAAGCGTCACATTTGTGATAATGGAAGCATGGGCTTTGCTTCGCTTTTGTGAAGCCTTATCCGCATTTTCGAGCTGGAAGGCCTTCGCAAATGCGAAGGAAATGTCTCATTTGCGACTACTGTGCAACTGGGACTCTGATCGCATTTGCGATCAGCGGTTCACTTTTGCGATAGTCACAACTGCAAATAAGAATTCGCAATTGCGATATCTACGGTTGGGTAAAAGTGGACAAAATCGGGACTTAGCTTATTTTATACCAGTTTTAACCTTAAACTCCATAGAGGCGATTTTCGAAGAGGATTTGTTTTCCCAAATTCATTGGAAAGTAACTTTAACTTATTTTCAATCAACTTCAATTACTTTTTCATGAATTTTATTATCAAATCTATGAATTTCAAAGTAGAAGTTTGGGGGTTTGGGTAGAATTTAGGAGTTTTGTAAAATTGAGATTTACACCTCGAATTGAGGTCGGAATTCACAATAAATTATATATCTGGACTCGAAGGTGAATGGATAATCGGAGTTTTGTCTGAATCTCAAATTTTGACCACGTGGGCCCGGTTTGACTTTTTGTTGACTTTTTTTAAAATTATGATCAAATTGAATCTTTTTCATTTGTGGGTAGTTTATAAAGCTTGTTTTGAATTGTTTGAACAATATTCATCTATATTCGATTGGTTTGGAGGATATTTCTAAAGGAAAAGTCGTGGTTGATTATTGATTGTGTTCAGGAAAGAGGTAAGTATCATGGTTAACTTTGACTTCAGGAATTAGGATTTGTTTGGTCAATTTGCTACGTGAAATATGTGTGGGGCCGGCGTATATACAAGGTGACGACTGTATATGGTTTAAGCATGCAGGGTGGACTATTTAATTGCATGTTTTCAATTATATTATGCCTTCTTTTATTCCAAGTTATTACTTGTTTAATGCTTTACTTGCTACATGTCTTTACGTGTTCAATACATATCTTTACTTGTCACATGCCTCTATTTGTTACATGATCCATGTATCCATGCCTTTATATATTGTCTGCCTTTATTTGTTTTATACTTTTACATGTTATTAGATAAATATTTTACTTATGCTATGTCGTTACTTGTTTATTCGCCTTACTTGTGTCTACTTCACTTTACGTCGTTATATTGGATTTTCTTAGAGAATTTATATGTTTAGTGTCCTTCTTATGTTATGTTATGAGTTACACCATAGTTGATTGTAGTATCATTGTACATGTGTGTATCGGGTTGTATGTCGCAACAATATTATTACATATACGCAGATTAAGTTGCATGCCGCAACTGTATTTACATTGAGATGGGATCGGATTGCAAGCCGCAACAGTATTATTATTGAAATGAGTTTGGAACGGTATTAGTATTATGTGGATAGGGTTGTGCCCCGCAACATAGGAGATGTATTATGGTTTTTCTTGGAAGTTGGTTTCCATTACCTTATTGTGTTATGAAACGAAATAATGATGATATTCTGGGGCCCTCTCTTTCTATTCTTATCTCAGATTCATGTTAATTAGCTATTATGTTGCTGCATTATTGTTTTTCTACTATATCCGTACAGGTTTGTAGTAAATGTCTTGTCATAGCCTCGTCACTACTTCATCACGGTTAGGCTCAACACTTATAGAGTACATGGGGTCGGTTGTACTCATACTACACTTCCGCACTTCTTGTGAAAATCACAATGTTGGTCCCAGTGGTGCGTAGAGGATATTGCTCGGACCCGTCATTTCTAGGAGACTTGAGGTAGAGCTGTACAACGTTCGCAGACCCTGAAGTCCCCTTCCTATCTATTTTACTGTTTATTTCATTTCAGACAGTTGTATTTTTATTTCATACCATGTTTGTAGTATTTTTAGCAACTCGTGTACTTGTGACGTCAGTTTCTGGGATTAGACTAGACAATGTGTGTGAATTTTTTATTATGTATTTCAAAGCATTTCAATCTTATTTCTTAATAATATGCTTTTAAATTTGTTAAATTGAATAACTGTTTAGCTAATGTTGGCTTGTCTAGCAAGAGGATACTATGCGCCATCACAGCCCCGTGGTTGGAATTTTGGGTCGTTACAAGGGGCGACTAAATAGGACATCCCTTGAAATGTTTACAATTTCCTGGCTTCACCATTGTTTGCCCTATTAGACTGCCCAACTAACACGCAAAAGTACTACTTCTGCGAAGAAAGTGCATGCTAGGAGTTCTGCCTTGGGCTAACTTTTAATGTTTGATTGCCAAATGTTTTACTCGTTTTGACTTCAGAATGGAACTTTTCTTAGTCTAAACTTTAGCATAAACTAGTTGAACTTTGTAACGACCCGATCGGTCATTTTGAGAATTAGCATTATGTTTGATGGCTTAATGTCTCTAGCATCTTCATATCATGTATTATGACTTGCGTGAGTGGCCGGGTTCAGTTTACGGATGATTCGGGATTGATTTGGAAGGATGATTCTTATTTTAGAAGATTAAGCGGTAAGAGTTGACCGGAGTTTAAATTTTGTGTACACGACTCCGGAATGGTATTTTGATGATTCCAATAGCTTCATATGGTGATTTTGGACTTAGGCGTGTGTCCGAAATTAGATTTGGAGGTTCGCAGGCTGATTTGATGCATTTTGGCAAACATTAGAAAGTTGAAGGTTTAGATGTTTGATCGGGAGTTGACTTTGCAGATATCGGGCTCAGATTAAAATTTTGAGACTTGGAATAGCTTTGTTATGTCATTTGGTACTAGCATGCAAAATTTGGCGTCATTCCGGGTTGATTTGATATGATTCAGTGCGAGTTGTAGAAGTTGAAAGTTCATAAGTTCATAAAGTTATATTTGAGGTGCGATTCATAGTTTTGGGATTGTTTGATGTTGTTTGAGTCCTCGATCAGGTCCGCGTTATGTTATAGGACTTGTTGGTATGTTTGGACGGTGTCCCGGGGGCCTCGGGTGTGTTTCGGATGGGCTTAGGGCCATTTCGTCATGTTGTAGAGTTGCTGGTTTTACTGATGCTTGAGGTACTCTATTCGATCCCGGGTATGCTGTCGCGGTCGCGATGTGTTCTGTAGTTTTTCTTCGCGTTCACACAGTTGTTTCAGCATTAGCGATGCTTGAGTTTTTTGAAAGTCGCATTCGCGTCATGAAGATCGCGATCGTGTAGTGCTGTTTAAGGAGGCAGGCTCGTTGGCTTACGTGTTCGCGGTAGGTGCTTTGCGTTCGCGCCTGTGTGGTTCGTTGGCCTTTGTGATCACACTGCGGTATATGCGATCGCGTAGTGCATTTTCTAGGAAGTTATTGTTTCTTCTTCGCGATCGCACATGTATTTATGCGATCGCGATGTACAAATGTCTAGGAAGAATATAAAGTACTCAATTTTAAGGGCTTTTGATATTTTATCACTTTTTGAGTTAGAGATTATGGATTTGGGTGATTTTAGAGGAAATTTTCACACTTTGGATTGGGTAAGTATTCTTTAGCCGGATTTGATTATATTTCGTGATTCCATCTTTATTTTTATCATTAAATTAGTGATTTGAATGAGAAAAGATGGAAATTTTTGTAAAACTTTCAAAAAATATAAAATGATGATTTGAAGGACGATTTGATGTCGGAATTGGATAATTTTTATATGGTTGGACTCGTATCAAAATGGGCATTCGGATTTTATAAATTGTGTTGTGTTGCGAGGTGCGGGCCGGGGGTTGACTTTTTAATTTTTATTAAAGATCGAAACTTTATTATCCGGATTTGTTTCCTATGATTTTTATTTATGATATTAAACTATTTTTGGCTAGATTTTAGCCGTCCGGAGGTTGTTTCACTCGAGAAGGTTATTTTAGAGTATTGGTTTAGCTTCTTTGAGGTAAGTATATTGCCTAACTTTGTGTGGAGAAAATTACCCCTTAGGATTTGAGTCGTTTGTACTAATTGTGTTATGTGAAAGCCGTGTACGGGAGGTGATGAGTACGTACTCGGGCTTATTTATGGAAATTGACCGGTCTAGACTTTTAGGCTTTTTTTCATGTATTTATTTGGGATTGTTAGCACATGTTATATCTTTAATCTCCATGTCTACTATCACATGTTTTATTTGAAGTTGTCATTATATGTCACATCTCCTACTTGTTGAGTTGGCTCTTATATGCTTTATTTGAAGTTGTTACCACTTTTATCATTATGTAGTCTCTTTTATTGTTGAGTTAATCTTAGTTGGGAATTTGTTATACATGATACATTTTTGTTGTCGGGTTATTCTCATGCATTTAGACGTAGTACTAGTTCGTGCCATCTCTTTTTCATTGTTAGCCTAATTCATACACTAGAACTCAAAGTTTGCCATCTCATGGAGATACTTTCACTATTGAGTTTATCCTTAAACAATTAATTGGAATTGAGGTTATCGAAAGTCATTAATCTATTTTAAATTGAAGTTGTGTTTAAATGGGGTGTTGTTCCTTGTGTGTTACTTTCCCATTCGTTTAGTTATTATTGAGAGTTTATACACATTGTGTTTGAGTCGTGGGCTATTTCTTGTGAAAATATTAATATTGTTGTATTTTTGAAAAGGTTGTGGCCTATGGGCACTTGTGTTATGAGTGATACGTCGTGTTGTTGTGATGTTAGCATTTATGAATTATTGTGTGGTTTGGTTGTTGCTATGTGGAGTATAAGGGTGGCATCTTACCGTTATTTTTATGTGGGGCATAAGGGTGGCATCTCACTATTATTGAATGTATAGAGTTATACGGGTGGCTATTGTGTCATTGTCCGGGCGGAGTGATAAGGGTGGCTATCGGAGAGATAAGAGTGGCAAATATTATTGTCCGGGCGGAGAGATAAGGCTGGCTATTATACGGAGTGATATGGGTGGCTATCATAGAGATAAGGGTGGCTAACGATATTGTCAAGGCAGAGTGATACGGGTAGCTATCGGAGAGATAAGGGTGGCGATGTCAAGGATGATGTGTGATGGCTTGGGGGCATTGTATTGGTGATTTTTCGTGTGATGGCGTGTTTTTCATTGTGTATGTCATACACCTTACGTGACTTGTTTGTTGCTTCGATGACCTACTCGATGTCTTTGATATTACTTGTTTACTTACGCTGCAGTAGTACACTCGCACAAGCAACACCGTAGCATGCCACTTATACTAGCTCAGGAGTATGGAACTTGACATTTATTAATCATGCCCATATGTTCTTGTATTATCTGTTTTCATGTTGCTATATTGTGATTGTGAGCCTATAATCATGCCAGACGGATTGTGATATTGAGCCTGTGACCACGCTGGGCGAATTGTGATATTGAGCCTATGACCACACCGGGCGAATTGAGATTGTGAGCTTGTGATCATGCCGGGCGTATTGTGATATTGAGCATGTGACCATGACAAGTGGATTGTGATTGTGAGCTTGTGATCATACCGCACGATTGAGATAGAGTTGTCCATACGGTTGTGATTCGAGATATGGGCACAAGGTGCCGTGAGTATATGATGGTGGGTTGAGACCAGTGACTTATGACTGTGAGATGAAGTATCGCTGAGTGATTTCGTTGTGAAACTTATGTTAGAACGTCTTGATTCACATGTTGATTCTTGTTGCCATTATTGATTCATGCTTTCCATTATTAGCTTTATACTTCTATATTGCACAGGTTATTTTGTCTAGTGAGTGTCGTGACTTGTACCTTGTCACTACTCTACTAAGGTTAGTCTTGATACTTACTGAGTACCGACCATGGTGTACTCATACTACACTTTTACATATTTTTGTACAGAGCCAGGTATTGGAGATCAGACACGGGCAGAGTTAGCTTGTTGATCACAAGGATTCATTGTAGAGCTGCTTGATCGTCGCGGTCACTTGGAGTCCTTTCCTTATATTGTATTGTCAGTTTGTTATTGAAACAATATTGTATTTCGATTCTTGAGATCATTCCATGTACTTAGCTAGAGTTCGTGAGTCTGTATTACTAAATCTTGGGAGGTTATTATGATTATTGTCACGTAGGCTTATTCCTCTTTCGTTTCAGTTTTTATATTAAACTATGTTTCAAATTATCATTGTTAAAACTGGCTTAATCATTGTCAGTAATCGGCTTACCTAGTCTTAGAGACTAGGTGCCATCACGACGCATGCGGTGGGTTTTTGGGCCGTGACAAACTTGCTACTATATAAAGGGCTATTATAGATTTTAACCAAGTCGTTGTAATGGTGTTTCACAAACTTTATTTTTCTGTCAATGAATGTAAACTAGTACTATTTATGAACTATATATCAAATCCTAGGGAGTTTAATTAGTTAAAGTTATATAATATGAGAGTTGCATCATGTCAAAGTAAATTAATGAGCATTGAGTAGTTAGCAAATCAAAAAGAAAAAAAATACACTTATTTGTCCTCTGTTGATCTTCTCAATATGGAGAAATCAAAATTAAGACAAATTGATATTTAGTTTCAGTTTACTATTTTCATGTAATTGAAAATTTTGGTTCTTCCATCTGTCGTTAGAGTAAGATTAGGACCGTCTCAAGGGAGGGTTCTAGGTACTTAAGGTAACTGGGCAAGGGGACTGTACCGATAAAGGATGGTTTCCTTAAGGGAATTGGGGCTAAAGGAAATTAAGGGTACGAGGTAAGGGGATTTTTAGGGATACCGTACAAGTATCACTACTTGTCCTAGGGAGAGGGTACTTAAGGGGGGCGGTAAGGGTACTTAGGGGTATTTTAAAATCAAAATCTAAAAATGATTGTATTTAAATACACACATACTTAGGGGTTAAAAAAATAAATTAGGGGCAGGACTGTTCAAAACTGAACCGAAATCATTAACCAAACCGAACTGATGGCTAATTGGCTTATTGGTATCGGATTATCGGGGTAATTGATGGGGAACAAATTGAGATTTTATAATTAACGGCTAAACGGTTTGGGGCGGACTACTCAATTTTCTTATCGGGTAAACCGTTAACCCATTAAGAATTTTTATATTTACACTTTTACCCATATGTATATAAAGTACTATTGAAACCCTAAATGGCTAAATCCCTAATTTTTATTTTTTAATTCTCAATTGTCCGCAACCACCAGAGGCAGAGAAGTAGGCAGTCTCGTCTCTCTCTTGAAATGAGAACTGAGAAGTCGAAAAATCGAAATCTCAATGATTAATACGTGTATGTCTGTATGTGCAGTGTTGATGGTATTAAGAATTTGGTTAATACGTGTATGTCAGTATGAGTTGCCTTGAAGACTCTTCAATTAAAAAATACCTTTTGGTTAGATCTTAGATGATATTAAAAATTTGGTATTGATTTGAAACTGTTTGGTATTGATTGAATGATTGTTCAAAAACAATTCTATTCGGTTTAGCCGATAAGCCGTCCGATAATTGTTAATTTGATACCAATCCTCGTTGTCTTATTGGATGACTAGCGGATTACTACATTTATAATCCGATAACTGTTAAGCTGAACCGTTAAGCGTAATTATCCACCCGATAAGCACCTCTAGTAGAGGAGGTGTTAGGCAGGTAGTGAGGCAAAATAGTTATTTTTTGTTGTTGCCAACAACTATTTTTTAATGGTAAAAAAACTGCTAAATTTAATAAATAAATAAAAAACTAAGTGTACCGGTTTCGTACTGGACCGGTACTGGTTCGGTACCTTAAGGGTACCAACCATACCAGTTTTAAGGGTATTTTTTCAGTCCCCTTCAGCATCAATCCATTACCCCTACCACTAAGCGGACCAAGATGGACCGGTACCGGTACCGATACAAACAGGACCGGCTTCGGGTAATACCCTCCCCATATACCGCCTTAAGTGAGACGGCCACTTTCAAGCAAAGTCCACTTCAGCCTTTTGCTTGGAAGAAATATAAAGTACTCCTATCAAACAAAGTAAACATATAAAGAAGTGGGCAAGGACTAAAAGGAGACCACAAAAGCAAAAGTAATAAACAAAGAAAGCATACAAATGCATAAACAGGATACGGAAAAGTAAGCGTGTGGAAATGGCGATCTAAAAATGCATAATGCAAGACTAGGTCCTCTCTCTTGCCCAAACAAAACGCCATTTACTTTCGAAAGGAATATGAAGAAGTAAGTTAGAGGGCATGATATTTTTCTTCCTTCACTATTAAAGAGGAAAGAGTTTAAATTTTTTATAAAGAGACAATAAGAAGAAGAATTTTTGTACTAACATGTCATTTAACAATAATTATAACTGTTTATAATAAGTGAATAAGTAACATAAAAAACAAAAAGGACAACCAAATATAACAAATTAAATTACAGAGATAAAATGAAGATATTGACCATCACTCAGTGGCGGATATAGTCTGCTAGGGGTTAAATTGCACTCATTATTGTTTATACAACATACAAAAATAAAAAGAATAAGATTTTCACCAAATATAAGATTCTGAAACCAAAAGTTTAATAGTATAATAGGTTCGATACCAAGAATTTTAAAGATCATACCCATCAAATTAAAATTTTGGATTTGCTCTGCTATACCATATACAAGTTTATTTTTATTTTTTTTGGATTCAAGAAAGAACGCAAGATGTTTGAAATTTCACCCAGTGGATTAAATAAGGGGGATTTGCATCTATACTCAATTTTTGGGTCATATTTTAACCTATACCCGCTTTACAAAAACAATTACAAGTGTATCCACTTTTCGGGTAACTTCAGGCATATGGGCTTGAAGTAGCAAAAATTTATGTCTGAAGTTCGAACTTCAGAATGTTATGCCTGAAGTGTAGCCTTACCAAAGTAAAATTCAGATATTTTTTCCTGAAGTTTGATCTGACTTGCAAAGGCAATCGCGCAAACTTCAGTTCATAGTACAATGGAAAATTCCAGTTCAATAATTGCTGAACTTCAGCAATTTTGGCTGAAATTTTTGTTTTGTAATTGCTGAACTTCAGCATTCTAGGAGCTGAAATTTGTTTAGTATCTGCTGAACTTCAACATTTTAGGAGTTGAAGTTTGTTTAGTATTTGCTGAACTTCAGCTCCTAGAGGGTGCACTTCAGTTCAATAATTGTTGAACTTCAGCAATTTTGGCTGAAATTTTTGTTTTGTAATTGCTGAACTTCAGCATTCTAGGAGCTGAAATTTGTTTAGTATCTGCTGAACTTCAACATTTTAGGAGTTGAAGTTTGTTTAGTATTTGCTGAACTTCAGCTCCTAGAGGGTGCACTTCAGTTCAATAATTGTTGAACTTCAGCAATTTTGGCTGAAATTTTTGTTTTGTAATTGCTGAACTTAGCATTCTAGGAGTTAAAGTTTGTTTAGTATCTGCTGAACTTTAGCATTTTAGGAGCCGAAATTTATTTAGTATTTGCTGAACTTCACCTCCTAGAGGATGCACTTCAGTTCAATAATTGCTAAACTTCAGTAATTTTGGCTGAAATTTTTGTTTTGTAATTGCTGAATTTCAGCATTCTAGGAGCTGAAGTTTGTTTAGTATCTGCTGAACTTCAGCATTTTAGGAGCTAAAGTTTATTTAGTATTTGCTCAATTTCAGCTCCTATAGGATGCACTTCGGTGCTTCGGTCCTTTTGGATAATATTCGTCCATCCTCATACCAGGAAGGAAGGTATCAGTGGGTTCATCAAAACTTTGCCATAAAGGCTTCCCTGACAAATCATCAATTAAACCAAGTTTTCTGAATTCAAGAGCTTCGCTTTATGTGAAGAATAATAATATGAATAATAATATCATCTAAAGGAAAGAATAATGTCACCCAAAGAAGAAGAAGGAGGAGGAGGAGAAGGAGGAGGAGAAAGAGGCCTCAAGTTGTTTAAAAAGTGGGTACAAGTTAATTTTTAAAAAAAAATAGGTATGAGTTAAATGGAGGCGACCAAATAGGGCGGCCGTACAATTTTTACATTTTTACATTAAATAAGATGTACAATTGTAGGGCTGGTCCAGCCAGCACCATGCTATAATAACGACCCCTTTAATAACCTCCCTATCTGCATTCTTTAGATTGCTTCTTCCAAATTGTTAGACTTTTGATATATTTGACGAGGACACATGGAATATGAAATAGGCCTGGAAACTTGTTCCTACAATAATTTTATCAACTCGTTCTACAATAATTTTATCAATCTCAACAAAGAAAGGAAAAAAGTTGTAAAATGAACATGAAATTGGAAAACAAAATCAATAATATATGATAATTGACATAATAATCAAAAGCAAGAAGTTTTCTTAATTAGCCTATCAAGCTCATTTATTTACAATTAAGATTAACTATTAGAGCTTCTCCAAGCATAAAGGGCTGGTTTTGGTCAGTCTTTTCAACCAATCCCAGCAGTTGTGTCGACAGATTATGAAAGTTTACTTCAATGGTAATAATGGATCTTTAGCAGAGCATGTAGTATTTTATGTGAAATTTTCATTTAAGAAGAAGGAAATAAAATATCTAAAGGACTAAGTTAAAAATAAAATAGGAGAGAAAACTCAACTAAATTACTGCCTTTACACTCATAATATTAAAATAAAAAAAGTTTAACATCTATAAAAGAGCTTCACTCTATCAGATACCTAGCTAGAGTGGAACTATATGCAATTATTCATAAAGAGTGAGATTAATAACTTAATAAATTAAAAGTGTTACTTACTGCAAGTTATTAATTTACATAAGATAGTATATAAGTTATTTACCCTATTAGTATATACAAATTTAATTGAAATTAATTTGTAACATCTTAAACATTCAACTATTGCACAAGACATGTGAAGGGTTATTTTGGGAAAGGTTAAATTAAATACATAAGTGGACCTTTAAAGTTGGCTTCAATTTCATTTTGACAGTTGAACTAAATCTTATTCTTATTAAATTCTTCAATCCTACTCAAGATGTACCTATTAAATGCCTCCCGACTAATAGTAAAAATGATAAAGTGGTTGAGCTTCACATGTGATGACGTGACAAAACTAACAAATGAAAAAAAGAAATGGATGGAACTCCTCTTTATTTCTCATTTTCTTCATTTCCCCAAGTTTCTATTTAAATGAGAGCCACATGTCACAGTTAAGAATTAAAAGTTGATTTAATTACCCAAAGCAAGCTCATAACCATGGTTAGGATAATAACATAGATTTTGATCAAGAATTAAAAGTTGATTTAATTACCCAAAGCAAGCTCATAACCATGGTTAGGATAATAACATAGATTTTGATCAAGCGGTCTGAATGAAAACAAATCAAGTAGAAGGATCGAGATGACGAATCGAAATAAGTACAAGAGTCTACTATATTATTCGGCCAAAAAGAAATAAATGAAAAGTTATGTAAAGGAAAAAAATATTTAAAACAAAAAGAAAGGAAAAGAAGGTAACACGATGATTCACACGCTCAACCTGAAATGAAAATCACTTTCTTGTGCCACCTCAGCATAGGTGTTCATACTTTGAATGAGACTGGAGTATTTAATAGGAACAATTCTTAGTTTAGGGCTCAAAAAAGAATTGAAGCCAACTTTAAGGCCGTATTTGGCCTTTAGGAAATGTAAATATGAGATTTGAAATATATGCGGTTACATACTTACATATCGTTCTCTTTCACTCTTTTTTTCCCCTTCTATCTATGCCTTCATACATGATACATATGCTTTAATTGAGTTCTTCCTATTAATTGCCTATTGCCGTTTCAAAGAAATTATTTTTAAATAAATCCAAAATCTAATTTTTTGTCAAATGTCCCTTTCTCAAGAAAAATTACATTCCTACAAAAAATAATATTTATTTCTATATATTAATTGCTTGTCACATACTTTCCACTCTCTACACTTGTTCAAAGAAATAGAGAGAAACCACAATCTCGGAACACTTTCAAAATAAACACGCACAAAAAACACACACTAATAGAGAAAAAAGAGAAAAATCAACTGGTTTCTTTAGTCATGGAGAAACACAAGTGTAAGGTCTGCTTGAAGAATTTCACTAATGGTAGATCTTTGGGTGGCCATATGAGATCTCACATGATGAATCTATACATTCAAAAAAAACAGCAAATCAGTGAAGAAACAGATTCAATTTTATTGTGTTCATCATCCTCAGAAGGTGAAGAGGCTGAAGAAAAAGAGATGTTAAAGAAGAGCCTTAGAATTGTGGATCTTCAAGATAGAGAGAGTGAAACTGAGTCATCACAAAATCCAACACAATGTAGACGATCCAAGCAGATTAAGAAATCAAGAATCTCATATACACATTACATGTCAAATTATGATTATGATTATAGGTACGTACCATATGCAAAAAGTTCTGCATACGTCAGTGCTCGTGTCCCTTCCTCAGAGCCAGTGAGTTCATTCTCAGACACTTCGCCAGAGGAAGATGTTGCATATTGCTTGATAATGTTATCTAGAGATGAGTGGAGGAAAAAAGAAATTGAAGTTATTGATTATTATGAAGATGACGAACAAGAAGAAGAGAAGGATCAAAAGCAATATAAAGTGACTAAGACTGTAACTAGAGGTAAGTACAAATGTGAAACATGTAGCAAATTTTTTATATCTTATCAAGCACTTGGGGGTCACGTAGCAAGTCACAAGAAGATTAAAGTTTCAACTAATGAAACATCAGAAACTGTGGAAACAAAATATAAAGAAGTAAAAATACATGAATGTCCTGTTTGTTACAGAGTATTTTCATCAGGCCAAGCTCTTGGTGGACACAAGAGATCACATAGTATTACTTCAACAAAAATAATATTATCAAGAAATGAGTTTTCTGCAGCTTCTGATGCTAAATTTGTCAACCCCATCAAGCCACTGAAAGTGAAAGTATTGTAATTTTAAAGGAACTCATGAATTAGAGGTAAAGTTTTGTTTGTTTTTCCTTTTTAATATTTTAGCTGTGGATCTAAGGAAATTGATCAGTACGTTTTCATGGAAAAATTTGGCACTTTCCATAGCTTTTACCCAATTAAATAGTTCCACTGTAATTTAATTTTCCAATTCTGTTCTCTTTATGTAACAGCTAATTTTACAACATCTATTAATAGGGAAGATTACATCATTCAACTTCACTTTTGTAAATCAATATTCATATTCACGATGTTTTATTAAATTACATATAACATGTTATTCTATACATGATAGTGCGTAAATAGTAAACCGAGAACTTACATGTTCTTAATTTGTGTAACGGAAGCGGAAGGCTGAAACGAACCGCGAATGGAATTACTGGTCGGTGATGATTATCATCATATATTGAAACAACTCCTATGTCACAATCTAAAACCTAATTAAATTTGAAAGAGAAAATTAAATTTGAAAAAGAAGAGATAGTGAAAAGAAATTTGACAAAGAAGAGATAGTGAAAAGTCTGAGAGACTAAGAACTCTCTCGTATACCCAAGTGGGCTTTTAGAGTCGGGGACGGATCTAGAGGTATGGATATGGATTCCCGTAACCCAGTAATTTTTGCACAGATCTCGTATTTGTATTAAAAAAATCCAGTTCCAAAATATGCTGTTGGTTCCATGGTAGTATGTTGGAACCCAACTTCTTTGGAAATATTAAAGAACAAGAATAATTAAATAAACAATAACTCACTTCATAATAAATAAAAATCGTTCAATACATAAGCACAACAAGATATTTAATCCACACTTTATAGATTCTATCTAGAGATAGGATTGAATTACTTGTAGCCATATTCGTGTGTGCTTAATCTCTTAATTGTTTTAGGGATAATTAAATTAGGAAGTTTTGTTAGTCTTTGGAAGAAGCTAATATACAATTATTACCTGAGGCTAATTAACATAAACTCGCTCATATTTGTAAAATCGTGAAATACATTGGATCATTACTTGAGTGTAATTCCCAATGCATCCATGCTTGTAGCCATTGATCATTTTACTTGCTTTCTAGGTTAGTTTTTATTTTCGCATTTAGACATAAATATTTTCTAAAAATATTTCTAAGTGTTTGGCTTAGCATAACAAGTGATAATTCTCTTACACGCCTAATCGCCTACATATTATTCTTTGTGGGATTCGATCCCGATTCATAATTGGATAAATTTTATTGCATGCGACCGTGTCCATTTACTTTTTAGCAGTGAATTTGGACGTTATGAAATTGTAACTCAGCTTCTGCACACTACCTATGACCCATTGATGCAAGTTTGAATCTCTTTAAGCACTTTCACTTTTCTCTTTGGTTTTTTCTTGTTTTTTTTTAAGAAAACATTACAAAACACCACTCGATCTTAAAACTACACTTTTAGTTTGTTTCTTATTTTATTTTTCAAAATAAAACATAATAAACAACTAAAGTCAAACTAAAAGAGAACCAAATCCTAATTTTCCAAATCAAACATTGAAACAAAAAGGATGAGAAATAAGAAGATGTCAGGTTTTTAAAAGCCTTGCTGCGCGACTAATTTAAATTGTAAGAAAAAGTTCTTTCACTAGAAAATAAAACAAAATCGGAGCCAATTTTCGACTTTTGTCACTGCCACTTAAAATAAGCCATTGCCATTTGCCAGGTCCTTCACTCTCCCTCCTCCTCCTTTTTTTTCTTCCTTTCATTCTTTTCTTTTTATATTATATTTGTTATTTTTTTTAAATATATGTTGAATATCATACTCATTCCTAAATCAAATTATTATGATATATTAACTTGAGATTGCGGTAGAAACTCATAAACTTTAAATTCTGGATCTGTCTCTACTTAATGCGCACCTTATGGTTGGAATAAGATACTTGCACAAATAGGATCCTTTAGGTGACATTATTTATATTTTAACACCGTAAGAAGAGTTTTGGAAAAATAGCGTCGCGGCCAGAATTGTACACTTTTTAATTAGCGAATACAGTTAGTTTTAACCGACCGGTTAATTTTATATTTTGCCTAAAGTACATTCCTGAATAGACAATAAATAAACAAAGGGTTCCTTCAATCTTTCAGTAACTAACCTGTATATTTTTTGCTGATTTTGTGGGCTTTTCCTGTTAATAATCTTCTTTATTTTTCCATAGTTCTCCCATATTAAAGACTGAAGTATAAACAAGCTAATTAAAGATAGAATTTTAGTATTAAATTAGTAGTAAAGAGTACAAGTATTGGAAAATTAAGGTCTTTAATACGGCATGTAGTAAACTAATTGAACTAACGCATGCAAACCTTTGATTATTTTATCTTGTACTAAGGGAAAAGTTCTTTACTAAACTTAAGAAAATATAATAGATAGGTTTTTTTACTTGTTCGTCAAATTTTCGAGTAGCTCTTTCAACTGCCGCCAAATCTTTCAACATGCTCAATAACCGAGAGCCATCCAGGGACAAGACAACTGGAGGGAGCTTGCCCCCTCCTTTTAAAGGGCGATAATTTGAAAGCTTAACTTATTGTTGCGCCCTATTTTATACGGGTTAAGATCTGATTTAACATAATGGTAATTATAAGGTTCATTGAAGTATAGAGCCACCACCTAATATTTAAAGTTATATTATGGTACCTATAAGTCAAGTAAAGATCAAATATTAAAAGTATGTTAAACTAGTGAGATTTCAAGTATGGATTCAAATTATTCTTGGGGGAGGGGAGGGGGAGGGGTAAGATATTTCTTAAAATCTATCTGAAAGTAGTTCCTTAAACATAGTCTAGAAGCAGGGAAGAGGATTATCTATATTTTGATTATTACTCTAAAGGAAAGTTAAGATAAAATCTAAATTACCAAAAGAAGTTTATTGTAACGACTCGGTCGGTCTTTTCTAGAGTTGTAGTCCCGTTCCCCCATTCGTTTGTTCCTTTTGTACTTTACAGTTATTATATGACTTACCGGGTGAGTATGTTCGGGTCCAAAGAGATTTCGGAGTGAATTGAGATACTTAGTCTCATAATAGAAAGCTTAAATTGGAAAAGTTGGCTGGATATTTTGATGATTCCGTTAGCTCCGTTGAGTGATTGTAGACTTATGAGCGTGTCCGGATTGTGATTTGGAGGTCTGTAGTTGAATTAGGCTTGAAATGGCGCAAGTTGAATTTTTGGAAAGTTTAACCGGGAGTGGACATTTTGATATCGGAGTCGGATTCTGATTTCGAAAGTTGGAGTAGGTCCGTGGTGTCATTTGTGACTTGTGTGCAAACAATAGGGTCCATCGGACGTGATTTGGTAGGTTTAGGTGTCAGTTGTAGAAAAATTAGAAATTCAATGTTTATTAGGCTTAAATCTATGTGTGATTCGTGTTTTGATGTTGTTCCAAGTGATTTGAGGGTTTGCCTAAGTTCGTATAATGTTTTAAGACTTGTTAGTATGATTGGTTGAGGTCCCGGGGGCCTCGGGTTGATTTCGGGTGATTGACGGATCAAGATTTGAAGTTGAAGAGCTGCTGAAGTTTGAGGACTGCTGGTGTAATCGCACCTGCAGAGTGGCCGCCATAGGTGCGAGCCCACAGAAGCAGGAAGGGAGCCGCAGAAGCGGGCCAAGAAGGAATTGGCAGAGGTCGCAGGTGATAGTATCATGACACTGCGAGCCCGTGAGAGAGAGACTGGAGAGACTGATGACTGAGCGAGACCGAGGGCCTGATTATGAGTGACATTTATGGGATCGGGCTGCACACACCCCCGGTGAGCGCGGTTGATTATATTGAGGGATGGATCTTCCCTGGACATGGATCTTGTCCGAAGTATTATATACCTAGAGATGGATCTTCTCCGCGGACTGGATTGGACCTACTCAGCACTGGGTGACTGATGGTCAGTGATGTATATATTCCGGGATGGATCTTCCATGGGCCGTATGGGCCATATACAACACTGAGTGATTGATCATTTGAGAGTGTGAGCACATGAGGCTGTCAGCATGGTGTGTTATATACAACATGTGCATTGGCATGTAGGAGTAGAGGAGTTATATTCTTCATATCATTCAAATTTGATCCATTTTACTGTTTTGAGATATCTATCGAACTTGAAAGCATGTCTACGTTTCTCTACTGTTATTTCTGTATTGAACTGTGCCGCTTGAGTTCGTCACTACTTTCAGTCTAAAGTTTGGACTTGTCACTTATTGAGTTGGCTGTACTCACGCTACACCCTGCACTTCGTGTGCAGATCCAGGTGCTTCCAGTTACGGCGGCTGCTAAGTAAGGAGTCGAGATCTCGGAGACTATCGAGGTAGCTACATGGCATTCGCAGGCCTTGACTCTCATTCATTATCTTTATATGTATTTCAGTTCTTACTCCTCAGACATTGTAGTAAGTTGTATCCCTGTATAGGTGCTCATGTACTTGGTGACACCCCGATTTTGGGAGAGATTTGTATCGCGTTGTGATTTTATTTCGGTTTTTAAAGGGTTTTTCTTAAATATTAACTGCTTCCGATTAATTTTCAAAGCTTCTACTTGGTTGAACTGGTTGAGTAGTTGGCTTGCCTAGTCCTACGATAGGCTCCATCACGACGGTTAGTTTGGATCGTGACAAGTTGGTATCAGAGCCTAGGTTACATAGGTCTTACGAGTCATTAACAGGTTTAGTAGAGTCTTGCGAATCAGTACGAAGATGTCTGTACTTATCTTCGAGAGGCTGCCGAACTCTTAGGAAATTTTACATTCTTGTATTCTTGTCGTGCGAATTTGTTGATTCTGGTAACTAAACTTTTGTTATTCTATTCTCTCACAGTTGATGAGGACACGCACTACTGGGCAGGATGGATTGCCACTAGTACCACCAGCTAAGGTCGCGAGAGACTGAGGTCGCGGTAGAGGCCGCGGTAGGGGCAGAGGTGCAACTCATAAAGTAGTTAGGGAAGCAACTGCAAACCCACCAGTCGTTCTAGCTCAGGAGCAGGTACCCGATACAGTTGAGCCAGTGAGGGCCAGACCAGGCACTAGTTGTGCCCATTGTGATTCCAAGCCTTCAGGAGACTTTGGCCCAGATATTGACAGTTTGCACTGGCCTTGCCCAGGTGGTTTTGACTCAGGCCACACCTACCACTTCTCAGGCCGGGGGAGGTACTCATACCCCTATCGCCAGTACTCCAGAGCAGGTAGTGCAGGTACTTCAGATACCGGGGGCACCCCCAGTCCAGCCAGTTGCAGCTGCTCAGGCCCAGGTGATCCCCGTTATGGCCGATGTTGAGCAGAGGAGACTTGAGAGATTTGGGAGGCTACGACCTCCATCATTTAGCGGTGCTGAGTAAGAGGATGCTCGGGACTTTCTGGATAAGTGCGAGCGGATGCTTCGGACAACAGGTATTCTGGAGACCAGTGGGGTCTCGTTCACTACTTTTCAATTTTCTAGGGATGCCTTCAGATGGTGAGAGGCTTATGAGAGGCACAGGTCGGTCGGTGCAGCACCACTTACATGGCAGGAGTTCTCCATTCCCTTATTGGAGAAGTTCGTTCTGCAGTCTCGCAGAGAGGAGCTACACAGATAGTTTGAGTAGCTTCGTCAGGATGGCATGTTTGTGACGCAGTACGAGATGAGATTTTCTGAGTTGGATCATCACGCAGTTTGGTTGGTTCCCACTGATGGGGAGAGGATCAGGAGGTTTATTGATGGCCTCACATATCAGCTACGGTTGCTCATGACTAGGGAGAGGGTATCTGGTGCTACTTTTAATGAGGTTGTCAATATTGCTCGGCAGATAGAGATGGTCCGCAGCTAGGAGTGGGTTGAGAGGGAGGCCAAGAGACCTCGTGGGTCAGGAGGTTTTAGTGGTGTTTCTTCTAGAGGTCAGTTCCACCACGGCAGGGGTCGTCCTTATAGGTATGCTCAGACGACTCGTCCAGTTCACCGTGGTGCATCATCCAGCCATGGTTCGTATAGTACACATAAGGGCCAGTCATCTCTCAGTGCCCTTCCAGCTTAGAGTTCGTCCCATGCACATTCAGTTCAGGGCTCATCGACATCGGGTTCTTCCAGTGGGTATTCTGGTGCTCGGGGCTCCCTCCAAACCCCACCGCCATTTACAGGGAGAGGTTGTTTTGAGTGTGGTGATATGGGTCACATCAAGAGGTATTGTCCCTACCTTATAGGAGGTCCAGCTCAGCAGAGGAGTCAGCCTACGACTTCAGCACCCGTTACTTCACCACTCACCCAGCCAGCTCGGGGTGGAGCTTAGTCAGCTAGGGGTCGCCCTAGAGGGGGAGGTCGATCAGGTGGCAGTCAAGCCTGATTCTATGCTATTCCTGCCAGACCAGATATTGTTTCTTCAGACGCAGTGATCACAAGTATTGTCTCAATTTGCCACAGGGAGGCTTCTGTATTATTTTACCCTAGTTCCACTTATTCATATATATCATCATATTTTGCTCATCATTTGGATATGTCCCGTGAGTTCTTAGTTTCATCTGTTCATGTCTTTGCGCCCGTGCGCGATACTATTGTTGTGGACCGTGTATGTGAGTCGTGTGTGGTGACTATTGGGGGATTGAAGACTAGAGTTGATCTTTTGTTTCTTAGTATGGTGGACTTTGACGTGATTTTGGGTATCGATTGGTTGTCTCCATGTCATGTTGTTCTAGATTGTCACGCTAAGATCGTGATGTTGGCGATGCCGGGGTTGCCGAGGATTGAGTGGAGAGGTTCTCCAGACTATGTTACCGGTAGAGTGATTTCATATTTAAAGGCTCAGCGGATAGTTGGGAAGGTTTGTTTGTCTTAGTTGGCCTTTGTGAAGGATGTTAGTACTGATGCTCCTACTATTGATTCTGTTCCGGTGGTGCGGGAGTTTCCAGATGTGTTTTTTGCAGACCTGCCAGGCATGCCGCCCGACAGGGATATTGGCTTTAGTATTGACTTGGTGTGGGGCACTCAGCCCATTTCTATCCCACCGTATCGTATGGCACCAGCTGAGTTGAAGGAATTGAAAGAGCAGTTTCAAGAACTCCTCGATAAGGGGTTTATTCGTCCTAGCGTTTTACCTTGGGGTGCACCAGTTCTGTTTGTGAAGAAAAAGGATGGTACTATGAGGATATGCATTGATTATAGGCAGTTGAACAAAGTTACAATCAAGAACAAGTATCCTTTATCGTGTATTGATGATCTGTTTGACGAGCTTCAGGGATCTAAAGTGTTCTCTAAGATTGATTTGAGGTCTAGGTATCACCAGTTGAAGATTCGAGACTCTGATATTCTAAAGATGGCATTCAGGAGCCGCTATGGTCACTATGAGTTTGTTGTGATGTCTTTTGGGCTGACCAACGCCCCAGCAGCATTCATGCATCAATGAATAATGTATTTCAGCCATATCTTGATTTGTTTGTCATAGTATTTATTGATAATATCCTGGTGTACTCTCGTAACCAGGAGGAGCATATCCAGTATTTAAGGATTGTGTTGCAGCGGTTGAGGGAGGTGAAACTTTATGCCAAGTTCTCCAAGTGTGAGTTTTGGCTCAGCTCAGTGGCATTCTTGGGACAGGTAGTGTCTAGTGAGGGTATTCAGGTGGATCCGAAGAAGATAGAGGCGGTTCAGAGTTGGCCCAGACCGTCCTCAGCTACGAAGATTCAGAGCTTTCTCGGCTTGGCTGGTTATTATCGTCTCTTCGTGGAGGGTTTCTCGTCTATTGCATCGCCCTTGACCAAATTGACCCAAAATGACGCTCCTTTCAGCTGGTCGGGTGAGTGTGAGGAGAGCTTTTAGAAGCTCAAGACTACCTTGACCACAGCTCCAGTTCTAGTTTTGCCATCAGCTTCAGGCTCTTATGCAGTGTATTGTGATGCTTCTCGAATCGACATTGTGTGTGTGTTGATGCAGGAGGGTAGAGTGATCGCTTATGCTTCACGTCAATTGAAGCCTAATCAGAAAAACTACCTTGTTCATGATTTGGAGTTAGCTGCCATCGTTCATGCATTGAAGATTTGGAGGCATTATCTCTACGGTGTGTCTTGTGAGGTATTTACGGATCATCGGCGTCTCCAGTACTTGTTCAAACAAAATGATCTAAATTTGAGGCAGCGGAGATGGTTGGAGCTGCTTAAGGTCTATGATATCACCATTCTGTATTATCCCGGGAAGGCCAATGTGGTTGGCCGATGCCTTGAGTAGAAAGGCGGTGAGTATGGGTAGTCTTGCATTCATTCCCATTGGAGAGAGACCTCTTGCAATTGATATTCAGGCTTTGGCCAACCAGTTCATAAGATTGGATATTTTGGTGCCCAGTCGAGTTCTATCTTGTGTGGTTTCTCGGACTTCCTTATATGATCGCATCAGAGAGCGCCAGTATGATGATCCTCATTTGCTTGTCCTTAAGGACACGGTTCAGCAAGGTGATACCAGAGATGTGACTATCGGGGATGATGGGGTATTGAGGATGCAGGGTCAGATTTGTGTGCCCAATGTGGATGGGCTACGTGAGTTGATTCTTTAGGAGGCCCACAGTTTGCGGTACTCCATTCATCTGGATGCCGCAAAGATATATCAAGACTTGAGGCAACACTATTGGTGGAGGAGAATGAAGAAGGATATAGTGGGTTTTGTAGCTCACTGCCTTAACTGTCAGTAGGTGAAGTATAAGCATCAGTGACCGAGTGGATTGCTTCAGAGGTTAGAGATTCCAGAGTGGAAGTGGGAGCGGATCACTATGGATTTTGTAGCTGGGCTCCCACGGACTTCGAGGAAGTTCGATGCTATTTGGGTGATTGTGGATCGACTGATCAAGTCCGCGTACTTCATTCCAATTGGTACTATTTATTCTTCAGAGCAGTTGGCTGAGATTTACATCCGAGAGATCGTCCGCCTTCACAGTGTTCCAGTGTCTATCATTTCAGATCGAGGCACGCAGTTTACATCACAGTTCTGGAGAGCAGTACAGTGAGAGTTGGGCACCCAGGTTGTGTTGAGCACAACATTTCACCCTCAGACGGATGGACAGTCCGAGCGCATTATTCAGATATTGGAGGACATGCTACGCGCTTGTGTCATTGATTTTGGGGGCTCTTGGGATCAGTTTCTACCACTCGCGGAGTTTGTCTACAACAATAGCTACCAATCGAGCATTCAGATGGCTCCGTATGAGGATTTGTATGGGAGACGGTGTAGATCTCCGGTTGGTTGGTTGGAGCTGGGAGAGGCTAAGCTATTGGGTACTGACTTGGTTCAGGATGCATTAGACAAGGTTAAATTCATTCGGGAGCAGCTTCACACGGCGCAATCCAGACAAAAGTCTTATGCTGACAGGAAGGTCTGTGATGTTGCTTACATGGTTGGGGAGAAGGTTCTGCTGAAGGTTTCACCCATGATGGGCGTTATGAGATTCATGAAGAAGGGCAAGTTGAGCCCTCGGTTCATTGGGCCTTTTGAGGTACTTCAGAGGATTGGAAAGGTGGCTTATAAGCTTGCCTTGCCATCTAGCTTGTCGAGTGTGCATGCAGTATTTCATGTTTCTATGCTCCGAAAGTATGTCGGCGATCCGTCTCATGTTTTGAATTTCAACACAGTTTAGTTGGATGGCGATTTGACTTATGATGTGGAGCCAGTGGCCATTTTGGATCGGCAGGTTCTAAAGTTGAGGTCAAAGGATATAGCTTCAGTGAAGCTGCAGTAGAGAGGTCAGCCTGTGGAGAAGGCTACTTGGGAGACCGAGCGGGAGATGCGGAGTAGATATCCACACCTATTTGAGACTCTAGGTATGTTTCTAGACCCGTTCGAGGATGAACATTTGTTTTAGAGGGGGAGGATGTAACGACCCGGTTGGTCGTTTTGAGAGTTGTAGCCCCGTTCCACTATTTTTCTACTCCTTTTGTTCTTTACAATTGTTATATAACTTACCGGGTTAGTTGGTTTGGGTCCGGAGAGATTTCGAAGTGAATTGAGACACTTAGTCACATAATGGAAAGCTTAAGTTGGAAAAATTGACCGGATATTGACTTATGTGTAAACGACTACGGATTTGAGTTTTGATGATTCCGTTAGCTCCGTTGAGTGATTGTGGACTTAGGAGCATGTCTGAATTATGATTTGGAGGTCTGTAGTTGAATTAAGCTTGAAATGGCAAAAGTTAAATTTTTGAGAAGTTTGACCGGGAGTGGACTTTTTGATATCAGGATCGAATTCCGATTCCAGAAGTTGGAGGAGGTCCGTGGTGTCATTTGTAACTTGTGTGCAAAAATTGGAGTCATTTGGACTTGATTTGATATGTTTAGGCATCAGTTGTAGAAAATTTGGAAATTCAAAGTTCATTAGGCTTGAATCTATGTGCGATTCGTGTTTTGATATTGTTCGAGGCAATTTGAGGGTTCGACTAAGTTTATATGATGTTTTAAGACTTGTTGGTATATTTGGTTGAGGTCCCGGGGGTCTCAGGTTGATTTCAGGTGGTTAACGGATCAAGGTTTGAAGTTGAAGAGCTACTGAAGTTTGAGGACTGTTGGTGTAATCGCACCTGCGGAGTAGGCGCCGCAGGTGCGAACCCGCAGAAGCGGGAAGGGAGCCGCAGAAGTGGGACAGGAAGGAATTGGCAGAGGTCGCAGGTGCGAGGTCCTTTCCGCACCTGCAAGACCGTAGATGCGGCGAAGAGGGCGCAAAAGGTGAGTGTGAAGGAGTTGAGGGGTGTAGGCTGCTTCCGCAGAAGCAGATCATGGGCCGCAGAAGCGTCTCCGTAGGTAAGAGACCTTGAGAGCAGGTGCAAGCCTAGGTGAGTTAAGTGACTTCCGCTGGTGCGGAGTTTCCACCGCAAAAAACGGGACCGCAGAAGCGGATTTTTGGACCGCAGGTACGGTTTGACTGGGCAAAATACATAAATGCTAGGATTCACGATTTTGGCTTCATTTTAACATTTTAAACTTGGAATTGGGCGATTTTTGAGAGAGATTTCGAAAGGATTCTTGAGGTAAGTCCCCTGTGCTCGTTTTTGACCAATAATATTGTATCTCCATTAATTTTTCCACCTAGTTTGTATATTTTTTAGGTGTAAATTGGGGATTTGAGGCTAGGGATTAGGAGAGTTAATTTGGGGGATTTGGGTGACGATTAGTTGATGGGCTTTCGGACTCGTGGTTGATGGGCTCACACCCCCAGTGAGCGCGGTTGATTATATTGAGGGATGGATCTTCCCTGCACATGGATCTTGTCCGAAGCATTATATACCTGGAGATGGATCTTCTCCGTAGGCTGGATTGGCCCTACTCAGTACTGGGTGACTGATGGTCAGTGATGTATATATCCCGGGATGGATCTTTCCTAGGCCGTATGGGACATATACAGTACTGAGTGATTGAGCATTTGAGAGTGTGAGCACATGAGGCTGTCAGCATGGTGTGTCATGTACAGCATGTGCATTGGCATGTAGGAGTAGAAGAGTTATATTCTTCATATCATTCAGATTTGATCCATTTTACTGTTTTGAGAAATCTATCGAACTTGAAAGCATGTCTACGTTTCTCCACTGTTATTTCTATATTGAACTGTGCCAGTTGGGTTCGTCACGACTTTCAGTCCAAAGTTTGGACTTGTTATTGAGTTGGTTGTACTCACACTACACCCTGCACTTCGTGTGCAGATCCAGGTATTTTCGGTTACGGCTGCTGCTGAGTGATGAGTCGAGATCTCGTAGACTATCGAGGTAGATGCATGGTGTTCGTAGGCCTTGACTCTACTTCATTATCTTTATTTATATTTCAGTTCTTACTCCTCAGACATTGTAGTAGGCTGTATCCTGATATTGGTACCCATGTACTCGGTGACACCCCGGTTTTGGGAGAGATTTTTATCGCGTTGTGATTTTATTTCAGTTTTTAAAGGGTTTTTCTTAAATATTAACTGCTTCCGTTTAATTTTCAAAGCTTCAATTTGGTTGAACTGGTTGAGTAGTTGGCTTGCCTAGTCCCACGATAGGCGCCATCACGACAATTGGTTTTGGGTCGTGAAATCTAAATAAGATAAAATCCAAATCACTAAAAGAAGCCTATATGTCGAAGTTTACATAGGAAGATTATTTAATAATAATTGGAAAGAATTAATTAGTTTTTTAAAAAAAGAATATAAGAAAGCTAAGTGCTGGTTATTTTCAAAATACAATTTGTCTGTTGAAAAAAGGTCTAAAATAGGAATTGAGAATTATTTATTTATGAATAGTAAAGATTATTTTTTTAACAATATATAAGTAATATGTTGAAGAAAGTACTTTATAGCCTTAATGGCCTAATTGACCTTCCTTCGAAAAGTATGCAACTCTTAATTGGGCACGAAAAACAAATAGGCAAAATTTAAGGAAAGTTTTCAGAAACGTTACACATATAACAACTCACTAATTATATTCCCAGGAGATACCTTTAAATCATGTACCTATAATCACACACCAAATGCATTTATTTTCTTAATGAAGACGTTCCTACTACTTTTTAATATTTTTTCCTATATTTTCTGTTAAAATCAATCTCTAACATATTTAAATGGTAATACCTTTTCATATTTTTTTTGTTGGAAACTAATTCATTTCGTAACAGAATTTTTACTTTTCATACGTGGATCTTTTTACTAAAAAAAAAAAGTACATGTACCTTTTATACAACATAAAATCTACCGAAAGTATACATCTTTATATTTTGAAAGAAAGAAAAATGTAATGTATAATTAAGGTATATATACATTATAAATCATGTAATTTTATATCATCATTACACCAAGGATTACTTTCTTATTAAAAAGATCAAAGGTATATTATTATATTAGTGTACATAGTATTTCTCGAAATATCATTATACTAGTTATATATAATAATATACCTTAATATTTCTCTAAAAACAATATTATACCAGATATATATAATATTATAATTCAATAAAATTATACCATGTGTATCAATACATTAATATACAAAGAAAACTGCAAAAAATTTATAGCAGGTATAAAATACCTCTAAAGTATTTATTGAGTACCCAAGAGATTTGGAATATAAAAATGGAGAATAAGAAGATGAATCATGAAAATGTTCAAAAATAGTATAATAGGCGAAAAAGAGGGGAAAATCTTCGAGAGATTACTTAAGGTAACTTTTTGTTTATGGAAGAGTGAGAAGATATCAAATTAATAATATTGATTAACATAATTACTGTTGAGGATTGAAACCGATTCCTCATTTTTAGTGGGGGCAGTAACATTTATATGGTAGTTATATTAAATATAGATTTTGTTTTAAATGCGATATATTACGTTTTGGCTAAACTTGTACTTTAGTACTTATTTAGAAAATTACATTTAATTCTTTAAATTGCTATAAAGGTAAATAAATCTATCGTTTTTGAAATAAACCAAAAATTGTGTTGTTAACATAAATAAGTTTCAGAATGTGACCTACCGCATAAAAATCTCCTCTTAATTAGGCATTCAGGTAAAGTCGAACTTGGGCCATTTTACCTTGGGCCTATTTGAAATTGGTTCCGATAATTCTGGGGGAAATTAAAAAAAAAATAAATTTACAAGTGGTAATTGAAAAATAGCCACAATTTCAAAAGTAATCGAAATTTATTCACTTTTCATGTAAAGATAAATTTGAATGAAAACACTATTCAAAATCCGGAAAATATTCCAACATAATATACTGGAGTTCGCATTTTTTACATGTGAACTTCCAGTATAATATACTGGAGTTCCAGCATAATATACTGGAGTTCCAGCATATTATGTTGTAAATAATATACTGGTCCAGCATAATATGCTGGAAGTTCATGCAGGTGCTCCAATCTCCAGTTTATTATGCTAGAACTTTCCGTGTGTTGGAGTTCCAGCATAATATACTGGAAGTTCATACACAGGTGCACCAATCTCCAGTATATTATGCTGAAACTTTCCGTGTTTCAGCAAAATAGTAACTATTTTTTCAGTGATTTTGCATATGCTGATTATTTTTCAATTACCAGTCCGAAAACTGATTAACCCGTGTTATTTTCACGAAAATTCTACCAATGTTAGTTGGGCCAATCCGTTTAAGTCTCGGTTTGCCTTTTAAAGGGGTGGGCGTGGCTTTCGTTTTTTTTAAAGTCCATTAAGCCTAAAACATTTGCCTCCTTTTGAAAACTAATTCTGTACATACTTAACAAAATATGTTAGTTGATGAAAAAGTCTGATTTTCGTCAAAATATAAAATTAAATTCAATTATATCATCTTAAATTTTAAACTAACATGAGTTGCTCTAACAGTTATATGATTCGAGAAGGTGTAACGACCCGGCCGGTCATTTTCAGAGAATTAACCCCGAACCCCTATTTACTGTTTCCTTTATTTTATTTTTGGGTTTTGTGACTTGCCGGGAGGATTTGTTTTGGTTTCGGAGTGAAATGAGACACATAGTCCCTAAAATAGAAGTTTAAGTCGTAGGAATTGACCGTAGTTAGAACTGTATAAAGACGACTCCGGAATGGAGTTTTGATGATTCCTATAGCTCCGTAGGGTGATTTTGGTCTTAGCAGCATGTTCGGAGGTTGAATTGGAGGTTCATAGATCATTCTAGCGTCAAATGGCGAAAGTTAGAAAATGGGATGATTTTTGAGAAGTTTGACCGGGAATGAACTTTTTATATCGAGGTCGGATTCCGAAAGTTGGAGTAGGTCCGTAATGTCAGTTATGACTTGTGTGCAAAATTTGAGGTCAATCGGACTTGATTTGATAGGTTTCGGCGTCGGATGTAGAAGTTTGAAACTTTGAAGTTCATTAGGCTTGAATCAATGTGTAATTCGTATTTTAACATTGTTTGACATGATTTAAAGGCTCGACTAGGTCTGTATGATATTTTAGGACTTGTTGGTATGTTTGGTTAAGCTTACGGGGGCCTCAGGGTTGATTTCGGACGGTTAACGGATCATTTGGAAATGTGTTGGATTGGCTGAAGTTACTGCACCTGGTATAATCGCACATACACACTTTGGGCCGCAGGCGCAACCCCGCAGAAGCGGCCATCAAGCCGCAGAAGCGATTATGGGCCTGTCCAGCTGTGACCGCAGATGCGGTCAGAATCTCGCAGGAGCAGAAAAAGGAATGCAGAAGCGGGGGCGCAGAAGCGTCCCTTGATCGCATAAACGATTTTTTGAGGACTTAAGTTAAGTTCGCACCTGTGATGGTGTTTTCCGCAGGTGCGGAACCGCATAAGTGGTGAACCCCTCGCAGAAGCGAGATCGCTAGGCAGAAAAAGGCTAAATTCGAGGGTTTTATCCCATTTTTATTTTGGAACTTTGAGAGCTCGATTTTGGGAGATTATTTGTAGGATTCTCAGAGGAAGCTATATCTATAGTTGATTTCATCATTTAATTAAGGATTTGGGTTGAGAAATTTGGGAAAACAGTTGGAAAGTTCTTCAACCGAGATTTTGAATTTTTGATCAGGATTTTGATATCGGATTTCGGTAATTTTGGTACGAGTGAACTCGTTGTTGAGTGGGTGTTCGTATTTTGTGACTTTTATCCGATTCCGAGACGTGGGCCCGGGTCGATGTTTTTGGCCAAATTTTTGATTCTTTGCTAAAGTCGTAATTTTATTATTTACATTAGTTTCTTGTAGTTGTATTCATGTTATGTAATTATGTTTTGCTAGATTTGGGCCATTTAGAGTCGGAAAATCGAGGGAAAGGCATTCTTACCGATTGATTGAGCGATATTTGAGGTAAGTGACTTGTCTAACCTTGTGTGGGAAAAATCTCCTTAGGTTTTGGAACTGTTGTAACCATTTGTGATATGTGAGCGCCGTGTATGCGAGGTGACGAGTGCGTACACGGGCTGATTATGGAGAATTCGGTTCTTGCTGATTTATCATCTTTTAAAATATATTAATTGAGTTGTCTTCTTTTAAAATACATTAACTGAGTTGTCTTAGCATATATAGTGATATTGTTTAGTCTAGCATCGTATGTCTACGTGCCTTAACTCTTACTTGCAATTTATGCAACATGCTTAGTTAAATCACCTGCTTTCCTTGATTTGAATTGACTCTTTACCTTTAAGATTCTTGCTGAAAAATTTTGTTTTCCTTCGATTACTTGCTGCATATTTACTTTGGGACTACGAGGCGTTTACTCGGGAGATCCCCTTGCACTGCATATTTACTTTGGGACTACGAGGCGTTTACTCGGGAGATCCCCTTGCACTGCATATTTACTTTGGGACTATGAGGTAGTTCCTCGGGAGATCCTCCTGTACTGCATATTTACTTTGGGACTACAAGGCGTTTACTCGGGAGATCCCCTTGCACTGCATATTTACTTTGGGACTACAAGGCGTTTACTCGGGAGATCCCCTTGTACTGCATATTTAGTTTGGGACTACAAGGCGGTTATTCGGGATATCCCCCTGTACTGCATCTTTATATTTGGGACTACGAGGTGGTACCTCGGGAGTGCCCCGGTTGTGTACCTCTATTTATTGTGCTGATATTTTCTGAAACTTCTTATTGTTTAAATTCTCAGTCATTCAAAAATATTATTATATCTTCTGCCTTACTTTTCTTTTAAACCAGTAGGGCCTTGACCTGACCTCGTCACTACTCTACTGAGGTTAGGCTTGGCACTTACTGGGTACCGTTGTGGTGTACTCATACTACACTTTGCACATCTTTTTGTGCAAATCCAGGTTCTTCCCACCAGCCCAGATACCAGTGAGTTGGACCACTCGTGGAGACTTCAAGGTATATGTGCCAGCGCTCGCAGACCTCGGTGTTCTCCTCTATCCTTACTATGTTGTTTTCCTTATTTTGCTTTAGGCTCTAATGTATAGAGACACTTAGTAATTGCTCTTAGAAGCTTGTGACATATTTCTACCGGGTTTTGGGAGATGCATTGATTTTGAATCGTAGTTTGAATTATATCACATGTTTAGATTTGAGCTTCAGTGTTATTATTCCAGTTATTCCGCAGATTGTTAGGCTTACCTAGTCTTAGATACTAGGTGCCATCACGACATCCTACGCAGGGGAAAATGGGGCCATGACAAGTTGGTATCAGAGCACTAGGTTCATAGGTGCTATGAATCGCAAGCAAGTTTAGTAGAGTCACGCGGATCAGTACGAAGACGTCTTTATCGTGTGAGATGGTGAGGAAAATTTTCACTTTATTTGATTCCTTATCGTGCAAAATTTTGACTTTAGGACTCTAAACTTCTGTCTTTGTATTCTCTCACAGATGGTGAGGACACGTACAACTGGATTGGATGATCAGATACCCGCGCCCCCTGCTAGAGCCGTGAGAGGCCGGGGCCGGGATAGAGGCCGAGGAAGTCCACGTGGTGCAGCCAGAACAACCGCACGAGCTACTACAGAGGAGCCACCAATAGCTTCAGTTGTTGGACAGGCACTCGAGATGCCTGTTACTGCACCAGCTCTCTAGGAGACTCTAGCCCAGTTCTTGAGCATGTTCAGTTTCTTGGCTCAGGAAGGATTGATACCTCTTGCTCCTGCCACATCTCAGGCCGGGGGAAGAGCACAGACTCCCGTCGCCGGTAACCCGGAGCAGTGGGTCCAGGTAGACCAGGATCTAGAGATCATACCGATACAACCGGTAGCTCTAGTTTAGCCCGAGGTTAGGGCAGCAGCTTTTGAGGTAGAGCAGCTCAGACTCGAGAGGTACAAGAAGTACCACCCACCTACTTTCAGTGGCTTAGCGTCAGAGGATGCTAGGGTTTTCTTGAGGAGTGCCACTGTATCCTCCGTACTATGGGTGTTGCGGAGAGTAGTGAGGTTTCTTTCATTGTGTTCTAGCTTAGAGGAACGGCCTACTAGTGGTGGCGTGCATACGCGTTGGATAGTCTAACTGAGGCAGCTTCACTCACATGGACTCAGTTCTCAGATATATTCCTGAGGGAGTATGTCCCTTAGAGTCTTAGGGATGCTTGGCGCGCGGAGTTTGAGAATTTGCACCAGGGTGCTATGACCATGTCAAAGTATGCAGCTCGATTCAGTAATTTGGCCAGGCATGCACCAGCCCTGGTCGCTATTGTTCGAAAACGGGTTCGTCGATTTATTGAGAGGCTCAACCCCAGTATTATATTGAGCATGGCCCGAGAATTAGAGATTGATATTACATACCAGCAGGTAGTAGGAATTACTAGGAGGTTAGAGGGCATGCTGACCCGAGATAGAGAGGAGAGAGAGGCCAAGAGGTCTCGAGAGTCTGGCACTTATATTGATACTCGTGCCCCAGCTACAGCTCATCAGGGCAGAGGTTATATGGGTTGCCCTGTTCATTCAGCACTTCCAGCTGCCAGCGGTGCTCCTTCCACTACTAGGCCCCAGGATCCTTATTATGCACTGCTAGTGTCTAGTATGCCTCCTGTACGAGGTGCTTCCAGTGGTCAATCCAGTCAATCAGGCCCGGGCCAGTTGCAACAGCCATGTCCTCTAAGAGCTTGTTTTGAGTGTGGCGACACTCGTCATTTAGTGAGGGATTGCCCCAGATTCAGGAGGGGTGCGCCTCCACAGATTTCTCAGGCACCACATACTCCACCGGGTCCTTAGGCTATGATTACAGCACCAACTAATACCCCACCTACACAGCCAGCTAGAAGTGGAGGTCGGACAGGTAGAGGTTGCCATAGAGTGGGAGGCCATGCCAGATATTATGCCCTTCCTGCTAGGACAGAGGCAATTGCATCAAATTCAATTATCACAGGTATTGTTCCGGTCTGTCATTGAGATGCATCGGTCTTATTTGATCCAGGCTCCACTTATTTCTATGTGTCATCTTATTTTGCTTCGTACCTGGGTGTATTCCGTGATTCTCTGAGTTCACCTGTTTATGTATCTACATCTGTGGGAGATTCCATTGTTGTTGAGACCGTGTGTATCGGTCGTGTTTGATTGTTCTTAGTGGTTTTTAGACTAGAGCTGATTTATTATTGCTCAGTATGGTGGATTTTGATGTTATTTTGCGTATGGACTGGCTGTCTCCCTATCACGCTATCCTTGATTGTCATTCCATGACGGTGACGTTATCTATGGCAGGTCTACCGCTGCTAGAGTGGCGAGGTACCTTGGATCATATTACTGGCAGGGTTGTTTAATTTCTTAAAGCTCAGCGAATGGTTGAGAAGGGGTATGATGTGTATCTGGCCTATGTAGAGATGTTAGTGTTGATACTCCTACAATCGAGTCTGTTCTGGTAGTGAGGGACTATTCAGATGTATTTTCGGTGGATCTTCCGGGCATGCCGCCCGACAGGGATATTGACTTCGGCATTGATTTGTTATCGGGCACTCAGCCTATTTCTATTCCATCTTATCGTATGGCCCCAACATAGTTGAAGGAGTTAAAGGAACAGTTGCAAGAGTTGCTCGATAAGGGCTTCATTCGGCCCAGTGTGTCGCCATGAGGTGCTCCTGTCTTATTTGTGAAGAAGAGGATGGTTCTATGCAGATGTGTATTGATTATCGCTAGTTGAACAAGGTTACAATGAAGAACAGGTATCCATTACCATGTATTGATGACCTATTTGATCAGCTTCAGGGTGCCAGAGTGTTCTCTAAGATCGACTTGCGTTCAGGCTATCATCAGTTGAAAATTCGGGAGCCAGATATCCCGAAGACTGCTTTTAGGACCTTGTGATGTCATTTGGGCTGACCAACGCCCCAACAACATTCATGCACTTGATGAACAATGTATTTTATCCCTATCTTGACTCCTTCATCATCATGTTCATTGACGACATTCTTGTATACTCCCGGAGTCGGCAGGACCATGAGCAGCACCTGAGGACTGTGCTTCAGACCTTGAGGGAGAAGAAGTTATATGCAAAATTTACGAAGTGTGAATTCTGGTTAGATTCAGTGGCATATTTGGGTCATGTAGTATCGAGTGAGGGGATCAAGCTAGACCCAAAGAAGATTGAAGCAGTGCAGAGTTGGCCCAGACCATCCTCAGCTACGGAGATCCAGAGTTTTCTTGGCTTGGCGGGGTATTACCGTCGATTTGTAAAGGGTTTCTCATCTATTGCATCACCTATGACAAGATTGACCTAGAAGGGTGCTCCGTTCATATGGACCGAAGAGTGTGAGGAGAGCTTTCAAAAGCTCAAGATTGCTTTGACTACAGCCCCAGTATTAGTGTTGCCTACTGGATCGGGGTCCTATACGGTGTATTATGATGTGTCGTGTGTGGGTCTCGGTGAGGTGTTGATGCAGGACGGTAGGGTGATCGCCTAGGCGTCTAGACAGTTTTAGGTGCATGAGAAGAATTATCATATCCACGACCTGGAGTTAGTAACTATTGTTCATTTCTTGAAGATCCGGCGGCACTATTTGTATGGTGTTCCTTGTGAGGTTTTCACCGATCACCGGAATCTACAACATCTATTTAAACAGAAGGATCTTAACTTGAGGTAGCAGATATGGTTGGAGTTGCTTAAGGATTATGACATCACCATTCTCTATCATCCCGGAAAGGCCAATGTGGTGGCCGATGCCCTGAGTCGCAAGGCAGAGAGTTTGGCCAGTTTAGCATATCTTCGAGTAGCAGAGAGGCCTTTAGCCTTGGATGTTCAGGCCCTTGCTAACTAGTTTGTTAGATTGGGTGTTTCCGATTCGAGTCGAGTGTTGGCTTGTGTTATTTCTCAGTCTTCTCTTTATGATCGTATCAGGGAGCGTCAGTATGATGACCCCCATCTACTTTTCCTTAAGGACACGGTTCAGCATGGTGATACCAAGGAAGTCACTATTGGAGATGATGGTGTATTACGGATACAGGGCAGGCTATGTGTGCCTAATGTAGATGGTTTGCGTGAGTTGATCCTCCAGGACGCTCACAGTTCACGGTACACCATTCATCCAGGTACCGCGAAGATATATCAGGATTTGAGGCAACACTATTAGTGGAGGCGGATGAAGAAGGACATAGTGGAATATGTAACCCGTTGCCTAAATTGTCAGTAGGTGAAGTATGAGCATCAGTGACCGGGTGGATTGCTTCAGAAGATGGATATTCTAGAGTGGAAATGGGAGCGAATCACTATGGATTTTGTTGTTGGTCTCCCACAGACTCAGAAGAAGTTCGATACGGTTTGGGTGATTGTAGATAGATTGACCAAGTCAGCTCATTTCATTCCTGTGGTTACTACTTACTCTTCGGAGCAGCTGGCTTAGGTTTACATCCGCGAGATTGTTAGTCTTCATGGCGTACCAATATCTATCATCTCTGACTGGGGTACGCAGTTTACATCATAGTTCTGTAGAGCCGTACAACGTGATTTGGGTACTCGCGTGGAGTTAAGTACAACATTTTAGCCTCAGACGGACAGACAGTCCGAGCGCACTATTCAGATATTGGAGGATATGCTTCGTGCATGTGTGATTGATTTTGGGGGTGCTTGGGATCAGTTCTTTCCACTTGCGGAGTTTTCCTACAACAACAGTTATCAGTCGAGCATTCAGTTGGCGTCGTATGAGGGTTTGTATGGTAGACGGTGCCGGTCTACAGTGGACTGGTTTGAGCCGGACGAGGCCACGCTATTGGGTACAGACTTGGTTCAAGATGCCTTGGAGAAGGTTAAATTGATATAGGATCGACTTCGTACATACCAGTCCAGGCAGAAGAGTTATGTGAATCGGAAGGTTCACGACGTTGCATTCATGGTTGGGGAGCGGGTTTTGCTTTGGGGTTCGCCCATGAAGGGTGTTGTTATATCCCGCATTTCATACGCAAAAGTTTTATCATTAGTTAATCGACGTAGACTCGGGGATGAGATTGTCTTGAGGTTATACGCATTTATGCTACTTATAACAAGCGATAAATAAGTACCGTGAAGGATAAAGGGTAAACGAATAAAAAAAAATGAGTTTCGTTGAAGGTTGTCGAATTGGGATAAAATACGGTCCGATCCATAATACCCGATATTTATGGACTAGTTCCATACAAGGTACCCCATGACCATGATAGTAGGGTACGTAAAGAGCATTGAAAGTGAGTAGTATTTTAAGTAATTTGAGATAATTCTTAATTATATGGGTAATTGATTAATTATTGGGCAATGGAATATTACCTAATTAACTAAAGATTACTGGATAAAGATTAACCCCCCTCCTCCCCCCCTCCCCAAAAGGGAATTACGTGGCAACCACCAAACCTTATGACTCTTAAATCATTGTAGAGTAGGTGGCAAGATTTAAATCATTATGGGTTATGTGGTGGCTGCACATCCATGAATAAAATATATCTCTAACTTAAGAGACATGGATGGATAAGCAACGTGAATCACCAACTCATTCTCATAAGCATCTGATGAGGATTCAAACATAAGTGTTGTGTGTTACAAACGAAAGTCATATAAGCAACATCCAAGACCTTCAATAGTTCAAATTAACGTAAGATTTTACAATTTTAAGGGAGTACGGTGTAATCTTTCTCAAGAGAATCGACTCAGGTATGTTAAAGTTATCCCTTCTTTCTTTTTGGCATGATCTATTTGACACGAACGAAATGAGTAAATGCGCTTATTATTATTATATCTTCTGTTCATGGGTATCAAAAAAATACGTATTTGATAAAATTTATCTGACAGGCATATTATTTTTATGACATTCCGAGAAATCTTATTAACGCATTTCTTATGCATTTCATGCATTTATACATATACATTGACCCATGACTAGATGGCGTTATATACGCGTATATATATGTATATGGGATATGGTAAAATTTACGATGTTATATATGCACCACCACCTGATCAGTTGGTATATGTTAATGATTTTGCCCACAGCGGCCGAGATGATATGATGGGATGCCCTCAGAGGCTTGATGATGTTATGTATACCTATACCTATGCATAACACCACAATTATACGCACGTGCATGACATTATAAATGTTTCAGGATTTACAAGTCATTTAGACTTACATGCGGAATCCTTTATTCCATGTTTCATCTATGTCTTTTATGTACTGATTTTTATGACTTACATACTCAGTACATTATTCGTATTGAAGTTCTTTTTTTCCTGGGGACACTGCATTTCATGCCCGCAGGTGCAGGTAGACAAGCAGCGAGAGTTGGTGCGCTCCATTTGATCCAGAGTTGCTTTGGATTTTGGTACGATATATTTGTTTACATATATGGGTATGACGGGGCCCAGTCCCGTCCTTGTACAGTTGTATATTCTGTTAGAGGTCTGTAGACACACATGTATAGTTGGGTAATATGTGGCCTTGTCGTCTTCCAGTTTTGGATATGTTGTTGTCTATAGCAGCCTTGTCGACTCGCCCTATGTATGCTGCACGTATATGTACATATGTCTTTTGGGCCAATTTCCCTCATGTATGTTATTCTCGTAATTTAGTAAATGTTATTCATGTTCATACATTAGTCACATGCTTAAGGGTGTTCGACAGGTAGAACTCGGGCACCCGTCGCGACCCATAGGTTTGGGTCGTGACAAAAGTGGTATTAGAGAAGTTCTGTCCTAGGGTTGTCTACAGACCATGTCTAGTAGAGTCTTGTTTATGGGTGTGTTGTGCACCACACTTATAAACAGGAGGCTACAAGATATTTAGGATGGTTACTTTTCCTTCTAATCCAGATTGTGCTATAGAACTGAGTCGTAAGTATCCACTCCTAATCTTTGCCTTATTTATGTTTTTAGTGATGCCTATTACTACTAGACGACAGGCGCAAGCCGCTAGCACAGGTCAGAAGGTTATGAAAGTGTTAGAAAGAAATATAAGTTACACTATGGAGTCAGACCCATCGGAGATCATGGGTTCTATTGAGGAGGATCCTTCCGAGGATCCATATGAGTCATCTGTTCGAGCAGTTTCGATCTCGCCGGCAGTATATAGGGTGAGAGGAGTTCCGACCTCACCAAGGCCTTTAGTTTCATTATCAGGGCCCGTTGATCAGGGTATAAGGGGAGTGGTGCACGGATTGACACAACCGGGTTCCCCTCAGGCTCAAAACTATGTCAGGGTATTCATAGACACCAGTTCTTCTGAGGTTCCAGATAGTCCACAGTCTTGGGAGTCCGTCAATCAAGGTTCGTCTGTGTATATTATGGGACATGCAGAGGAAGATGATAGTAGTCGGGCCAAGAGAAGGAAAGTAATTGAAGTGTGTCTATATAGGACGAGGTAAGGACCTTATATTGTAGACTTCCTCCAGATGTCAGCTTTTGGTTGTTGAGCTCCACTTCTTCTTGGAGTATTACCAAGTCAGGGTTCTGAATATGGTTGTTTTATGAGGATGTAGGGAGCCCTGTCCCGACTTATATATATTATGGTTATGTTTTCTTAGAGGTTTTGCAGCCTGTATCACGTGTATAGTTTTGGGTATGACATGTCTACGGCCTTGTCGACCCCTATGTATATAAACCTTTTTTTCTAAATTAGTTATGCAAGTTAAGTCTTAATATTGTTACTTATATATATGGGTGTGGCCCTTAATGGACCGTGATAGATTTGATAATAAATAATGATAAGGTACGTGGTGTTCGGTTGGGTAGGATTTGATGTTATAATGGGTATGGATTGGTTGGATTTTTGTTATGCTAACATCAAGTGTAGATCAAAGATGGTTCGATTTCAATTCCCAGGAGAGCCTGTTTTCGGAGTGGAAAGGTAATACGACATCGACGAGAGGTAGATTTATTTCCTATATCAAGGCAAGGAAAATGATCAGAAAGGATTACATTTATCACTTAGTTCGGGTAAAGGATATGAAGGTAGAGTCACCAACTGTTTAATCTGTCCCTGTGGTTAGTGAGTTTCCCAATGTTTATTTTTTCCTATAAGCTTCTAGGTCTCCCGCCAGAGCGATAGGTTGAGTTTGTAATTGACCTATTACCAGGTATTCAGTTAATATCTATTCCTCCCTATAGAATGGCACCTGCAGAGCTGAGAGAGTTAAAGGAACAACTAAGGGACTTGCTTGAAAAAGGCTTTATCGGACCTAGTACATCACCGTGGGGAGCACCTGTGTTATTTGTGAAGAAGAAAGATGGTTCCTTGTGGATGTGTATCGATTATAGACAGTTAAATAAGGTGACGATCAAGAATAAGTACCCATTCCCAAGGATTGATGATTTATTTGATCAGTTGCAAGGTGTCAAGTGTTTCTCAAAGATAGACGTGAGGTCCGGGTACCATCAGGTAAGAGTTAAGGAGAAAGATATCCCGAAGACAACATTCAGGACCAGATACGAGCAACTTGAGTTTGGTGTCAAGTCATTCGGTTTGACTAATGCCCCTGCAGTATTCATGGACTTGATAAACCGAGCATTCAGACCCTTTCTAGATCTATTCGTGATTATATTATTTGATGATATATTGGTGTACTCTCGTTAAGAGACCGAGGACGCAAATCATTTGCATATTGTGCTCAAAGTTCTACAAAAAGTGAAGTTGTATACAAAATTCTCTAAATGTGAATTCCGGTTAAATTTTGTGGCTTTTCTTGGGCATATTATTTCAAACGAAGGTATTGCGGTTAATACACAAAAGATTGAGGAAGTAAAGACTTGACCTAGACCCACGACACCGACGGAAATTCGTACCTTACTCGGTTTGGCAGGTTATTACAGGAAATTTATAAAGGGATTTTCTTCTCTTTTTGCACCTTTGACAAAAGTGGTGTGACGACGTGATGTCTCGCTTAATGTTCTAGAATAACATAAAGAAATATATGGTTCAAGCAAGTTGAAGGAAGGTTGAGAATACGTATAAATAGATAGGTGTAGGTCGCAAGCTAAAGTATGGTAGAGCGACAAGGTTTTAGGAAGAGAGGAATAAGGATAAGAAAAGGTGAGTGAAAAAGTGACGAGAATGGATAAGTCCTCGGGATTAAGCCCATAAAAATAAGAGAGCCGATGGTTTATCTAGGTTATAAAAAGCTTATTATAGCCTGAATGAACTCAAAGGATTCTAATATTAGTAGCATTTAGGAGAGGTGGAATACTGCCCTCCCTCGTAATGGAATAAGGGCGTAATTATGATAGATAAAGGATGACGTTTGGGTCTTCATAAGGGGTGATTTTATGAATTGTAAAAGATTAGAATACCCAGGTAAGTTGACTCAGAAGGGAGCTAAGTTTCAATGGACTGATGCTTACGAACGGAGTTTCCAGGCGTTGAAGGACAAATTAACTTCAGCGCCGGTTCTAACGCTCCCAGAAGGGACCGGTGGTTATGTTATCTATTGTAAAGCTTCGGGCGTTGGATTGGGTTGTGTACTAATGAAGCATGGTAAGGTTGTATCATATGCTTCTAAACAACTAAGAAGGGACGAGAAGAATTACCCGACCCATGATTTAGAGTTAGCCGCAGTGATTCATGCACTAAAGATGTGGAGCCACTACTTGTATGGCATTCATGTTGATATCTATACGGATCATAAGAGCCTCCAGTATATCTTAGAGCAAAAGGAATTGAATTTATGTCAAAGGATATGGTTGGAGCTACTTAAATATTATGACATTGATATGTTATACCATCCGGGGAAGGAGAACATGGTAGCCGATGCCCTCAGCCGTAGATCTATGGGTAGCCTGTCATATTTACAGCCAGAGAAGAGGGGAATAACCCATGAGATTCATCAGTTAGCTAGTCTTGGAGTTCGGTTACTGGACTCAGGTGATATTGGAATTACTATTCAGGATACAACAATATCCTCTTTAGTAACTGAAGTGAAGGAACGCCAGTACAAGGATCCTGTGTTAGTTCACTATAGGGATACCACCCCTCAGAAAGAGGAGACACCATTTAAGATTACAGAAGATGGGGTCCTCAGATATCGAGGATGATTATGTGTCCCTAATATTGCAGGGCTGCTTCGACAGGTTATGGGAGAAACTCATTACTCTCGTTATTCTATCCATTCAGGAGCAATAAAGATGTATCATGATATCAGGAAAATATATTAGTGGGACGGAATGAAAAAGGATATAGCAAAGTTTGTTGCTTAGTGCCCTAACTGTTAGTAGATTAACATTGAACATCACAAACCCGGTGGATTATTGCAGGCTATAGAGATTCCGACTTGGAAGTGGGAACTAATCAATGTCGATCTCATCGTAAGTTTACATCATACCCAATGTAAGTTTGATTCTATATGGGTGATTGTTGATAGACTTACAAAATTAGCCCATTTTCTGCCCGTTAGGACTACATATTCCGCAGAGGATTCTACAAGGCTTTACATTAAGGAGATAGTACGACTGCATAGCTTCCCTATATATATTATCTCGGATAGAGGAGCCTAGTTTATGGCTAATTTCTGGAGGTCCTTCCAAAAAGGATTGGGGACTCAGTAAGTCTTAGTACAACATTTCATCCCCAGACAGATGGACAGGCTAAGCGTACTATTCAGACACTTAAAGATATGTTATGGGCTTGTGTGATAGACTTCAAGGGTAGCTGGGATGATCATCTACCGCTTATTGAGTTCGCATATAATAATAGCTATCATTCCAGTATTCAGATGGCTCCATACGAAGCACTTTACAGATCGAAGTGTAGGTCGCCTATAGGGTGGTTCGATGTTGGGGAAACTACATTAATAGGACCGGAATTGGTACAACAGGCAATCGAGAAAATTAAGCTTATACAGGAAAGGCTATTAGCAGCTCAAAGCCGTTAGAAGTCTTATGCGGATAATCGACTGTGAGACTTGGAGTTTCAGGTTGACGACTGGGTATTCCTAAAGGTATCACCGATGAAAGTTATTATGAGGTTCGGTAAGAAAGGAAAACTTAGCCCTCGGTACATTGGGCCATATAGGATCATACGCAAGGTAGGCCAGGTATCATATGAGTTAGACTTGCCTTCTGACTTAGAGTCTGTACATACAGTCTTTCATGTGTCTATGCTCCGTAAATGTATCGGAGATCCTTCCAGAATCATGTCAGTTGACGACATTCAGGTCACAGAGCATCTATCATATGAAGAAACTCCCATTGCTATACTAGATAGACAGGTTCGGAGATTGAGGACTAAAGACGTAGCATCGATGAAAGTACTTTGGAGAAACAACAATGTGGAAGAAATGACTTGGGAGGCCGAAGAAGACATGAAGTCTATATATCCTCACTTATTTCCTCTTCCAGAGAAGGGTCCGACTGAGACATTACAACCTTAAGGTACGTGTATAGATTCTTGTGTTAGTTATTGTCATTGGTCGTGTGAGGCCATTGTCGTTATTGATGATTGTGGTCCTATGTGACATTAAATTATTGAGTTTTTACAGGAAGAGTCGGTAGTAGTATTGTTACAAAGGCGACTCTGCCAAAGTTTATATAGATCCCGGAGAGTTAAACATTCGAGGATGAATATTTCTAAGGAGGGAAGGATGTTATATCCTGCATTTCGTTCGTAAAACTTAAGTCATAAGTTAATCGACGTAGACTCGGGGATGAGATTGTCTTAAGGTTATACGTATTTATGCTACTTATAACAAGCGATAAGTAAGTGCCGTGAAGGATAAAGGTAAATTAATCAAAGAAAATGAGTGTCGTTGAAGGTTGTCGAATTGGGATAAAATATGGTCTGATCCATAATACCCGGTATTTATGGACTAGAGCCATACAAGGTACCCCATGACCATGATAGTACGGTACGTAAAGAGCATTGAAAGTGAGTAGTATTTTAAGTAATTTGAGATAATTCTTAATTATATGGGTAATTGGTTAATTATTGGATAATAGGATATTACCTAATTAACTAAAGATTACTGGATAAAGATTAACCCACCCCCAAATAAGGGAATTACGTGGCAGCCCACAAACCTTATGACTCTTAAGTCATTGTAGAGTAGGTGGCAAGATTTAAATCATTATGGGTTATGTGGTGGCTGCACTCCATGAATAAAATATATCTCTAACTTAAGAGACATGAATGGATAAGCAACGTGAATCACCAACTCATTCTCATAAGCATCTGATGAGGATTCAAATATAAGTGTTCTGTTAGAGGTCTGTAGACACTCATGTATAGTTGGGTAGTATGTGGCCTTGTCGGCTTCAAGTTTTGGATATGTAGTTGTCTATAGCAGCCTTGTCGGCTCGCCCTACGTATTCTGCACGTATATGTACCTATGTCTTTTGGGCAGATTTTCCTCATGTATGTTATTCTTGTAATTCAGTAGATGTTATTCATGTTCATACATTAGTAATATGCTTAAGGGTGTTCGACAGGTAGAACACGGGCACCCGTCGTGGTCCATCGGTTTGGGTCGTGACAGGTGTTATGAGGTTCGGAAAGAAGGTCAAGTTAAGCCCTAGGTATATCAGACCTTTTGAGATTCTTGAGAGGGTTGGAGAGGTGACTTACAAACTTGCACTGCCACCTAGTCTCTCTGCAGTCCATACAGTGTTCCATATTTCAATGCTCCAGAATCACGGCAATCCGTTTCATATGTTAGACTTCAGATCAGTCCAGTTGGACAAGGATCTATCTTACGTTGAGGAGCCAGTGGCCATTTTGGACAGGCAGGTTCGAAAGTTGAGGTCAAAGAAGATCGCTTTAGTGAAGGTTCAGTGGAGGGGTCATCTGGTCGAGGAGGCGACTTGGGAGATCGAGCAGGATATACGCAGCAATTATCCCCATCTTTTCACCACTTTAGTATGTATCTATAGTCGTTCCAGGATGAATGTTTGTTTTAAGAGGGGGGGGATGTAATGATTCGGCCGGTCGTTTTGAGAGAATTAACCCCAAACCCATATTTATTGTTCCCTATATTTCATTTTTGGATTTTGTGACTTGCCGGGAGGATTTGTTTTAGTTTCGGAGTGAAATGGGACAACACACAGTTCCTAAAATAGAAGTTTAAGTCGTAGGAATTTACCATTATTCGAACTGTGTGAAGATGACTATGGAATGGAGTTTTGACGGTTCCTATAGCTATGTAGGGTGATTTTTGTCTTAGGAGCATGTTCGTAGGTTGAATTGGAGGTCTGTAGGTCATTCTAGCGTTAATTGGCAAACGTTACAAAATGAGATGATTTTTGAGAAGTTTGATAGGGAATGGACTTTTGATATCGAGGTCGCATTCCGATTCTGAAAGTTGGAGTAGGTCCATAATATCAATTATGACTTCTGTGCAAAATTTGGGGCCAATCGGACTTGATTTGATAGGTTTCGTCGTCAGATGTAGAAGTTTGAAACTTTGAAGTTCATTAGGCTTGAATCGTTGTGTAATTCATATTTTTAGCATTGTTTGATGTGATTTAAAGGCTCGACTAAGTCTGTATGATGTTTTAGGACTTGTTGGTATGTTTGGTTGAGGTCCCGTGGGCCTCGGGTTGATTTCGGGTGGTTAACGGATCATTTGGAAATGTGTTGGATTGGTTGAAGTTGCTGCACCTAGTGTAATCGCACCTGCACACTTTGGGCAGCAGGTGCGACCCCGCAGAAGCGGCCATCGAGCCGCAGAAGCGATTATGGGCCTGTCTAGCTAGGACCGCAAATGTGGTCAGAGTCTCGCAGATAAGGACTCGCAGGAGCGGAAGAAGGAACGCAGAAGCGGGCACGCAGAAGTGGCCCTTGATTGCATAGGCGATATTTTTGAGGACTTAAGTTAAGTCCGCACCTGCGATGGTTCTTCCTCAGGTGCGGAACCACAGAAGCGAGATCGCTGGGCAGACAAAGGCTAAATTGAGGGTTTTATCCTATTTTTATTTTGGGACTTTGAAAGCTCAATTTTGGGCAATTATTTGTAGGATTCTGAGAGGAAACTATGTTGGGTAACAATTCTCAACTCATTTATGGTTATATTCCACTAATCTATAGTTGATTTCATCATTTAATTAAGAATTTGGGTTGAGAAATTTGGGAAAAAAGTTGGCAAGTTTTTGAACCGAGATTTTGAGTTTTTGATCAGGATTTTGATATCGGATTTGGGTAATTTTGGTACGAGTGAACTCGTGGTTGAGTGGGTATTCGTATTTTGTGACTTTTATCCTATTCCGAGACATAGGCCCGGGTTCACTTTTTGGGCCGAATTTTTATTTCTTTGCTAAAGTCGTAGTTTCATTATTTAAATTAGTTTCTTGTAGTTGTATTCATGTTATGTAATTGCTTTTGGCTAGATTTGGACCATTCAGAGTCAGAAAATCGAGGGAAGGGCATTCTTACCGATTGATTGAGCGACATTTGAGGTAAGTGACTTGTCTAACGTTGTGTGGGGGAAATCACCTTAGGTTTTGGAACTGTTGTAACCATTCGTGATATGTGAGCTCCGTGTACGCGAGGTGACAAGTGCGTACACGGGCTGATTATGAAAAATTTGGTTCTTGCTGATTTATCATCTTTTAAAATATATTAACCGAGTTGTCTTATTTTAAAATACATTAACTGAGTTGCCTTAGCATATGTAGTGATCATGTTTAGTCTAGCATCGCATGTCTACATGCCTTAACTCTTACTTGAAATTTGTGCAACATGCTTAGCTGAATCTCCTGCTTTCCTTGATTTGAATTGAATCTTTAACTATAAGATTCTTGCTGAAAAATTGTGTTTTCCTTCGATTACCCGCTGCATATTTACTTTGGGACTACAAGGCGTTTACTCGAGAGATCCCCTTGTACTGCATATTTACTTTGGGACTACGAGGCGGTTCCTCGAGAGATCCCCCTGTACTTCATATTTACTTTGGGACTACGAGGCGGTTCCTCGAGAGATCCCCCTGTACTTCATATTTACTTTGGGACTACGAGGCGTTTCCTCCGGAGATCCCCATGTACTGCATATTTACTTTAGGACTACGAGGCGTTTACTTAGGAGATCCCCCTGTACTGCATATTTACTTTGGGACTACGAGATTGTTCCTCGGGGGATCCCCCTGTACTACATCTTTACTGTCACGACCCAATTTTCCCTCTGTGTGACGTCGTGACGGCACCTACTCTCTACAACTAGGTAAGTCTAACATTTTGCAGAAATATGAAATAAAATATAAATTAACCAACTATTCAAAAATACACAATAAATCCCAAAACTCGGAACATCGTGAATCTCAAACTACAGAAGGAAAAATCTAGTATCTCTATACATTAGAATCTAACAAGGAAAATACAGAAGATAATAGACATGAGAAAGGGTAGAAGGGGACTACGAGGCCTGCAGACGCGGAAGATACACCTTGAAGTCTCCAAAGTTGTCCCAGCTTACTGATAGTGCGGCTGATAAGGTGCACCTGGATCTGCACACGAAAAACATGTGCAGAGAGTAGCATGAGTACACCACAATCGGTACCGAGTAAGTGCCAAGCCTAACCTCGGTCGAGTAGTGAGGAGGTCAGGTCAGGGCCCTACTGGTAAATATATAATAAAATAATATAAAGTGTAATACCGTAATAAAACAAAGGCTGAAATTTAACAACAATGAAATCATAGAAGGTAACAACTCTATACACAGAAACACAACAGGGGGTCTCCCGAGATACCGTCTCGTAGTCCCAAAGTAAATATGCAGTACAGGGGGATCTCCCGGAATACCGTTCCGTAGTCCTAAAGTAAATATGCAAGACTGGGGGATCTCCCGGAATACCGTTTCGTAGTCCCAAAGTAAATATGTAGTACAGGAGGATCTCCCAGAATACCATTCCGTAGTCCCAAAGTAAATATGCAGTACAGGGGGATCTCCCGGAATACCGTTCCGTAGTCCCAAAGTAAATATGCAGTACAGGGGGATCTCCCAAAATACCGTTCCGTAGTCCCAAAGTAAATATGTAGTGCAGGGGGATCTCTCGGAATACAGTTCCGTAGTCCCAAAGTAAATATTCAGCGCGAACGATAGAAATACAACTACATCACGAAATTCTTACGATTTAGACTAAGTACCAGTCAGGGAAGAAGCAAGAAATTCACTAAGCATGCTGCACAGAGTTCACATAAGCAGTTAAGACACGTAGACATGTTGTATTAGATTAAACAGGATAGCTACACATATTGGAATAACTCAATTAATAATGAAAATAGGTTAATACTCATTAGAATGGTATAACTCAAAATAAAAGGAAAACATGTTGCTCAGTAAGAAAATCGGGTTTGTTTTCCCAAAACTAGCCCGTGTACGTACTCGTCACCTCACGTACACGGAGCTCACATATCACAATAGATCCAAATCTTAAGGGGATTTTTCCCACACAAAGTTAGGCAAGCCACTTAACTCGAGTCAAGATCAATTAATCGGTCACAATGCCCTTCCTACGAATATCCGGCTCTGAATGGCCCAAATCTAGTTAAAAGCAATTACATATCATAAATTTAACCATAATAGCCTCGTCTAATTAATGAAATCAAATCTTTATTGAAAATTCCGAAATTAACTCAAAATAATCGCCCATGGGACCCATGTCTCGGAACTCGACAAAAGTTACAAAATCCGACAACCCATTCAATTATGAGTTCAGCCATACTAATTTCACTTAAATCTGACTCTGAATCGGTGTTCAAACCTCGAAAATTCATTTTTATGAAGTTTCTACAATCTTCCCCAAATTTCCACCTCAAAGTACTAATCAGATGATGAAATCATTGATATATTCATGTATATTAATTAAATTCGAGTTAGAATCACTTACCCCGATGAATTTCTTGAAGAACCCTCGAAAGATCGTCTCCAACCGAGCTCCCAAATTCCAAAACTGAAATACTAACCTAAACCTCGAATATATAGTACATCCTCTGAACTCCAATTTCGCGGTCAGCGAAATTCCAAGCGCGGCCGCGCCCCAGGTCCCGCGTTCGCGAAACAATGATGCGGCCGCAAAATTCTTGGGGCTGCACTGCCTGGCTTTAGTATTTTGGCCATAACTTTCTCTACAAATGTCCACATAATGACCTCTTTAACTTTCCGAAAACTAGATACGAAGGGATATAACTTTTATTTTTGAATCATCTCAATGTTCCTTGTAGATCAAAAGATATAGGCTTCCGAAGTCGGACTAGCGAATCTGCAGATCTTCTTGGAGCACGGTCGCAGACAAAATTGTGCGGTCCGCAAACTTTTGAGCGCGGCCGCGAAATTCTGCTGCGGTCTGTGTCCCTCCTTCGCCTCAGCACCCAAAAATGCGCGGTGCGCCCCCCCGAAAGTGCCAGAACAATATCCGAGTGCCGCAATGCCCGGATTAGCTCAAAACTCACCCCGAAACTCATCTGAAACCTCCCGGATACAAACCATATATGAATTTCAATCATAAAACACGCTACGGACCTGCTCACGCGATCAAATTGCCCAAATAACATCTAAAACTACGAATTAGACACCAAATCAAAGAAATATTTTAAGAAAACTTTACAACTTATATTTTTAAAATCGGGCGTCCGAATCACGTCAAATCAACTTCGTTTCTCACCAAATTCGGCAGACAAGTCATAACTATTATAGTGGACCTATACCGGTCTCCAGAACGAAAAATACGGACCTGGTGTCCATAAATCCAACATCATTAATTTCTTAAAACTCATAAGCTTTCAAATTTTTAATTTTGTTTTTCATCATAATTCCATATCTCGGGCTAGGGACCCCGGAATTCGCTTTCGGGCATACGCCCAAGTTCCAAATCACGATACGGACCTACCGTAACTGTCAAAACACTTATCCGAGTCCATTTGCTCAAAAAGTTGACCAAAGTCAACTCAGTTGAGTTTTAAAGCTCTAATTCACATTTTAATCCATTTTTCACATAAAAGCTTTTCGGAGAAATTTCACGGACTGTGCACGCAAATCGAGAAATAATAAATAGTGCTTTTCAAGGTCTTAGAATACAGAATTAATTATTAAATTTAAAGATAATATTTTGGGTCATCACATTCTCTACCTCTAAAACAAACGTTCGTCCTCGAACGGAGTTAGAAAAAAAAAGTACCTGAGCTGGTAAATAAGCGTGAATAACAGCTGTGCATATCATGCTCAGTCTCCCAAGTCGCCTCCTCGACCGGGTGACCCCTCCACTGAACCTTCACGGAAGCAATGTTCTTTGATCTCAGCTTTCGAACCTGCCTATCTTAAATAGCCACTGGTTCCTCAACATAAGATAGATCCTTGTCCAACTGAATCGAACCGAAGTCTAACACATAAGATAGATCGCCGTGATATTTCCGAAGCATAGAAACATGGAATATCGGATGAACCGTAGAGAGACTAAGTGGTAGTGCAAGTTTGTAAGCCACCTCTCCAACTCTCTCAAAAATCTCAAAAGGCCCAATATACCTAGGGCTCAACTTGCCCTTCTTTCAGAACCTCATCACACCCTTCATAGGCGAAACCCGAAGCAATACTCGCTCACCAACCATGAATGCAACATCACGAACCTTCCGATCCGCATAACTCTTCTATCTGGATTGGGCTGTACAAAGTCGATCTTGAATCAACTTAACCTTTTCCAAGGCATCCTGAACCAAGTCTGTACCCAATAGTCTAGCCTCGCCCGGTTTGAACCAACCCACTAGAGACCAGTACCTCCTACCATACAAAGCCTCATACGGAGCTATCTGAATGCTTGACTGGTAACTGTTGTTGTAAGCAAACTCCGCAAGTGGTAAGAACTGATCCCAAGCACCCCAAAAATCCATCACACACGCACGAAGCATATCCTCCAATATCTGAATAGTGCGTTCGGATTGCCCGTCCGTCTGGGGGTGAAATACTGTACTTAACTCTACCCGAGTCCCCAACTCACGATGTACTTCCCTGTAGAACCGTGATGTAAACTACGTACCCCGGTCGGAGATGATAGATACTGGTACGCCGTGAAGGCTGACGATCTCGTGAATATATACCTGCACCACCTGCTCTGAAGAGTAAGTAGTAATCACAGGAATGAAATGAGCTGACTTGGTCAATCTCTCCACAATCACCCAAACTGCATCGAACTTCCTCTGAATCCATAGTGATTCGCTCCCATTTCCATTCTGGAATTTCCAACTTCTGAAGCAATCCACCCGGTCGTTGATGCTCATACTTCACCTGCTGGCAATTTAGGCACCGAGCTACATATTCCACTATGTCTTTCTTCATCTGCCTCCACCAATAGTGTTGTCTCAAGTCTTGATACATCTTTGCAGCACCCGGATAAATGGAGTACCGCGAACTATGAGCCTCTTGGAAAATCAACTCGCAAACCATCTACATTAGGCACACATAGCCTGCCCTGAACCTCAATGCACCATCATCTCCAATAGTAACATCCTTAGCATCACCGTGCTGGACCGTGTCCTTAAGGACAAGCAGATAGGGGTCATTATACTGACGCTCCCTGATACGATCATAAAGAGAAGACCAAGAGACCACACAAGCCAATACTCGACTCGGCTCAGAAATATCCAATCTCACAAACTGGCTGGCTAAGGCCTGAATATCCAATGCCAATGGCCTCTCTGTTGTTGGTAGATATGATAAACTCCCCAAACTCTCTACCCGACGACTCAAAGCATCGGCCACCATATTGGCCTTCCCAGGGCGATACAAAATAGTGATATCATAATCCTTAAGTATCTCCAACCACCTCCGCTGACGTAAGTTAAGATCTTTCTACTTAAACAGATTCTATAAACTCTGATGATCAGTGTAAATCTCACAAGGAACACCGTACAGATAATGCCGCCATATCTTCAAGGCATGAACAATAGCTACTAACTCAAGGTCATAGACATGATAGTTCTTTTCGTGCACCTTGAGTTGTCTGGACGCATAGGCAATCACCCTACCGTCCTGCATCAACATCGTGCTGAGACCAATCCGCGATGCATCACAATATACAGTATAAGACCCCGAACCTATAGGTAATACCAATATTGGGGCTGTAGTCAGAGTTGTCTTGAGCTTCTGAAAGCTCTCCTCACATTCCTCTATCCACCTGAACGGAGCACCCTTCTGGGTCAGCCTGGTCATAAGTGCTGCAACAGATGAGAATCTCTCTACAAAGCAACAGTAATACCCCGCCAAACCAAGAAAACTACGGATCTCTGTAGTTGAGCACGGCATGGGCCAACTCAGCACTGTTTCAATCTTCTTCAGATCCACTTGGATCCCCTCACTCGATAATATATGACCTAAGAATGCCACTAAGTCTAGCCAAAACTCACACTTTGAAAATTTTGCATATAACTTCTTTTCTCTCAAGGTTTGAAGTGCAGTCCTCAAGTGCTGCTCATGATCCTCTCAACTCCGGGAGTATACCAGAGTGTCGTCAATAAACACAATAACGAATGAGTCAAGATAAGGCCGGAACACACTGTGCATCAAGTGCATAAAAGTTGTTGGGGCATTGGTTAGCCCAAAAGACATCACAAGAAACTCATAATGACCATATCTGGTCCTGAAAGCAGTCTTCGGGATATCTGGCTCCCGAATCTTCAACTGATGATAACTTGAACGTAAGTCAATCTTGGAAAACACTCTGGCACCCTGTAATTGATCAAATAAGTCATCAATACAAGGCAATGGATACCTGTTCTTCACTGTGACTTTGTTCAACTGGCGGTAATCAATACACATCCGCATAGAACCATCCTTCTTCTTCACAAATAAAACAGGAGCGCCCCAAGGTAACACACTTGGCCGAATGAAGCCCTTATCAAGCAATTCCTGTAACTACTCCTTCAACTCCTTTAACTCAGGAGGAGCCATACGATATGGAGGAATGGAGATGGGATGAGTTCCCGACAACAAATCAATGCCAAAATCAATATCTCTGTCATGTGGCATGCCCGGAAGATCATCTGGAAACACATCTGGAAATTCCCTCACTACTAGAACTGACTCGACTGTAGGGGTATCAATACTGACATCTCTCACATAAGCTAGATACGCGTCACACCCCTTCTCAACCATTCGTTGAGCTTTAAGAAAAGAAATAACTCTGCTGGGAGGATACTCTAAGGTACCTCTCCACTCTAATCGCGGTAAACCTGGCATAGCCAGCATCACGGTCTTAGCGTGACAATCAAGAATAGAATAATGGGGTGACAATCAGTCCATGCCCAAAATAATATCAAAGTCCACCATGCTGAGCAATAATAAATATGGTCTCAAAACCACTAAGAGCAATCAAACACGACCATTACACGCGGTCCACTACAAAAGAATCTCCCACAGGAGTAGACAACATAAATAGGGAAACTCAAAGAATCCCGAGATACGCCCAAATACGGGTCAAAATAAGAGGACACATAAGAATATGTAGAGCCTCGGTCAAAATAATACCGACGCATCTCTATGACAAACCGGAACAATACTTGTAATGACAGAATCATAAGCAATTGCCTCTATACGAGCAGGAAGTGCATAATATCTGGCCTGGCCTCCCCCTCTAGGGAGACCTCTACCTCCCTGACCTCCACATCGAGCTGGCTGAGCAGGTGGGGTGGCCGCTGGTGCTATAATCATAGACTGGGGACCCGGTGGAGCATGCTGTGGCTGAGAAGTCTGTGGAGGTGCACCCCTCCTAATCCTGGGGCAATCCCTCACCAAATGGTGAGTGTCGCCACACCCAAAACAAGCTCTGGGAGGGCGTGGCTGCTGTGACTGGCTCGGGCCAGGCCTGTGGGGCTGGCCGCTAGGAACACCCCCGTGCAGGAGGCACACTAGATACTGGCGGTGCATAATAAGGCTCCTGGGGTCTAGAAGGAGCTGGAACACTGCTGGCAGCTAGCTGGAAGAGCTGAATGAACAGGGCAGCGCACATAACCCCTACCATGGCGAGCTGCTGGGGCATGAGCTCCAAAATAATAACCAGCCTCTTGAGACCTCTTGGCCTCCCTCTCCTCTCTATCCCGGGCAAACATGCCCTCAAATCTCCGGGCAATACTCATAACCTGCTGATGGATATCTTTAATTCCCTGGGCATACTACTCCGTATGCTGGGATGGAGAACCTCAATAAACCATCGAACCCTCTCTCGAACTGTGGAAACTAAGGCCGGTGCATGTCGGGCCAAATCACTGAAGCGAACTGCATACTCTGACACAGTCATAGCACCCTGGCGCAGCTACTGAAACTCCGCACGCCATGAGTCCCTGAGGCTCTAAGGGACATACTCTCTCAAAATTATGTCCGAGAACTCATGAAGCTGCCTCAACCGGACTACTCAACTCATAAGCATGCCACCACTGATAGGTTGCTTCTCTAAGCTGGAATGTAGTAAAAGAAACCCCGCTCGTCTCTGCTACGCCCATAGTACGAAGAATACGATAACACTCCTCCAGAAAACCCTGAGCATCATCAGTAGCCAATCCGCTGAAAGTAGGCAGGTGGTACTTCTTGTATCTCAAGTCTGAGCTGCTCCGCCTCAGAAGCTGCTGCACTAACCTCGGGTTGAGCTAGAGCTACCGGCTGCATTGGTACAATCTCTGGAACCTGGTCGACCTGAACCCGCTGCTCTGGAGTACCGACGACCGGAGTCTGTGCTCCTCCCCTGGCCTGAGATATGGCAGGAGCAAGTGGAATCAATCCAGCCTGAGCTAAGGTGTTAAACATGCTCAGAAACTGGGCAAGAGTCTCCTGGAGGGCTGGTGCAGGAACAGATATCTCAGGTGTCTGCCCTCTAGCTTGAGCTACTGGGGGCTCCTCTGTAGCAGCTCGTGCGGGTGCTCTCGCAGCCCTAGCAGGGGGCGCGGGTGCCTGTTCATCAGATCCGTTTGTATGTGTCCTCACCATCTGTGAGAGAATAGAATACAAAAGTTTAGAATCTTTGAAGTCAAAAATTTTCGCACGACAAGGGATCAAAGTAGTGAAATTTTCCTAACAGCTCCATAGCCTCACGATAATAAATACAGACGTCTCCGTACCGATCCGCAGGACTCTAATAAACCGGCTTGTGACTCACGACACTTACGAACCTACAGCTCTGATACCATCTTGTCAAGACCCAATTGTTCCTCCGTGTGACGTCGTGACGACACCTAGTCTCTACAACTAGGTAAGCCTAACATTTTACAGAAATATAAAATAAAATATAAATTTAACCAACTATTCAAAAATATACAACAAATCCCAAAACCCGGAACATCGTGAATCAGAAACTACAGAAGGAAAAATCTAGTGTCTTTATACATCAGAATCTAACAAGAAAATTACAGAAGATAATGGACATGAGAAAGAGTAGAAGGGGACTCCGAGGCCTGCGGACGCGACAGATATACCTTGAAGTCTCCAAAGCTATCCTGGCTCACTGATAGTGCAGCTGATAAGGTGCACCTGAATCTGCACACGAAAAACATGTGCAGAGAGTAGCATGAGTACACCACAATCGGTACCCAGTAAGTGCCAAGCCTAACCTCGGTCGAGTAGTGACAAGGTCAGGTCAGGGCCCTACTGGTAAATATATAATAAAACAATATAGAGTGTAATACCGCAATAAAATAAAGGTTGAAATTTAACAACAATGAAATCATAGAAGGTAACAACTCTGTACACAGAAACACAACAGGGGATCTCCCGAGATACCGTCTCGTAGTCCCAAGCATAAATGTGCAGGGGGATCTCCCGAAATACTCTTCCGGAGTCCCAAAGTAAATATGCAAGAGAGGGGGATCTCCCAGAATACAGTTCCATAGTCCCGAAGTAAATATGCAGTACAGGGGGATCTCCTGGAATACCGTTCCTCAGTCCCAAATAATGTTTCGTAGTCCCAAAGTAAATATGCAGTACAGGGGAATCTCCCGGAATACCGTTCCGTAGTCCCAAAGTAAATATGCAGTGCGAACGATAGAAATACAACTATATCACACAATTCTTACGATTTAGACTAAGTACCAGTCAGGGAAGAAGCACAAAATTCACTAAGCATGCTGTACAGAGTTCACATAAGCAGTTAAGACATGTAAACATGTTGTATTAGATTAAACAGGATAGCTACACATATTGGAATAACTCAGTTAAGAATGAAAATAGGTTTATTCATTAGAATGGTATAACTCAAAATAAAAGGAAAACATACCGCTCAGTAAGAAAATCGGGGTTTTTCCCCACAACTAGTCCGTGTACGTACTCGTCACCTCACATACTCGACGCTCACATATCACAATAGTTTCAAATCTTAAGGGGAATTCCCCCACACAAAGTTAGGCAAGTCACTTACCTCGAGTCAAGCTCAATTAATCGGTCACAATGCCCTTCCCATGAATATCCGGCTCTGAATGGCCCAAATCACAATAGTTCCAAATCTTAAGGGGATTTCCCCCACACAAAGTTAGGCAAGTCACTTACCTCGAGTCAAGCTCAATTAATCGGTCACAATGCCCTTCCCATGAATATCCGGCTCTGAATGGCCCAAATCACAATAGTTCCAAATCTTAAGGGGATTTCCCCCACACAAAGTTAGGCAAGTCACTTACCTCGAGTCAAGCTCAATTAATCGGTCACAATGCCCTTCCCATGAATATCCGGCTCTGAATGGCCCAAATCACAATAGTTCCAAATCTTAAGGGGATTTCCCCCACACAAAGTTAGGCAAGTCACTTACCTCGANGTGTAATACCGCAATAAAATAAAGGTTGAAATTTAACAACAATGAAATCATAGAAGGTAACAACTCTGTACACAGAAACACAACAGGGGATCTCCCGAGATACCGTCTCGTAGTCCCAAGCATAAATGTGCAGGGGGATCTCCCGAAATACTCTTCCGGAGTCCCAAAGTAAATATGCAAGAGAGGGGGATCTCCCAGAATACAGTTCCATAGTCCCGAAGTAAATATGCAGTACAGGGGGATCTCCTGGAATACCGTTCCTCAGTCCCAAATAATGTTTCGTAGTCCCAAAGTAAATATGCAGTACAGGGGAATCTCCCGGAATACCGTTCCGTAGTCCCAAAGTAAATATGCAGTGCGAACGATAGAAATACAACTATATCACACAATTCTTACGATTTAGACTAAGTACCAGTCAGGGAAGAAGCACAAAATTCACTAAGCATGCTGTACAGAGTTCACATAAGCAGTTAAGACATGTAAACATGTTGTATTAGATTAAACAGGATAGCTACACATATTGGAATAACTCAGTTAAGAATGAAAATAGGTTTATTCATTAGAATGGTATAACTCAAAATAAAAGGAAAACATACCGCTCAGTAAGAAAATCGGGGTTTTTCCCCACAACTAGTCCGTGTACGTACTCGTCACCTCACATACTCGACGCTCACATATCACAATAGTTTCAAATCTTAAGGGGAATTCCCCCACACAAAGTTAGGCAAGTCACTTACCTCGAGTCAAGCTCAATTAATCGGTCACAATGCCCTTCCCATGAATATCCGGCTCTGAATGGCCCAAATCACAATAGTTCCAAATCTTAAGGGGATTTCCCCCACACAAAGTTAGGCAAGTCACTTACCTCGAGTCAAGCTCAATTAATCGGTCACAATGCCCTTCCCATGAATATCCGGCTCTGAATGGCCCAAATCACAATAGTTCCAAATCTTAAGGGGATTTCCCCCACACAAAGTTAGGCAAGTCACTTACCTCGAGTCAAGCTCAATTAATCGGTCACAATGCCCTTCCCATGAATATCCGGCTCTGAATGGCCCAAATCACAATAGTTCCAAATCTTAAGGGGATTTCCCCCACACAAAGTTAGGCAAGTCACTTACCTCGAGTCAAGCTCAATTAATCGGTCACAATGCCCTTCCCATGAATATCCGGCTCTGAATGGCCCAAATCACAATAGTTCCAAATCTTAAGGGGATTTCCCCCACACAAAGTTAGGCAAGTCACTTACCTCGAGTCAAGCTCAATTAATCGGTCACAATGCCCTTCCCATGAATATCCGGCTCTGAATGGCCCAAATCACAATAGTTCCAAATCTTAAGGGGATTTCCCCCACACAAAGTTAGGCAAGTCACTTACCTCGAGTCAAGCTCAATTAATCGGTCACAATGCCCTTCCCATGAATATCCGGCTCTGAATGGCCCAAATCACAATAGTTCCAAATCTTAAGGGGATTTCCCCCACACAAAGTTAGGCAAGTCACTTACCTCGAGTCAAGCTCAATTAATCGGTCACAATGCCCTTCCCATGAATATCCGGCTCTGAATGGCCCAAATCTAGCCAAAAGCAATTACATATCATAAATATAACCACAATAGACTCATCTAATTAATGAAAATAACACTTTAACAAAAATTCCGAAATTAACTCAAAAAAATCGTCTGTGGGACCCACGTCTCGGACCGGAAAAAGTTACAAAATCCGACAACCCATTCAATTACGAGTTCAACCATACTAATTTCACTCAAATCCGACTCCGAATCGGTGTTCAAACCTCGAAAATTCATTTTTATAAAGTTTCTACAATCTTTCCCAAATTTCCACCTCAAAGTACTAATCAGATGATGAAATCATTGATATATTCATGTATATTAACCAAATCCGAGTTAGAATCACTTACCCCGATGAATGTTTTGAAAAGCCCTCGAAAATGATGCGGCCGCGAAATTCTTGGGGCTGCACTGCCAGGCTTTAATATTTTGGCCATAACTTTCTCTACAGATGTCCAAATTGTGCCTTCTTTACCTTTCTGGAAACTAGACACGAAGGAATATAACTTGCGATTTTGAATCATGTCAAAGTTTCTTGTAGATCAAAAGATATAGGCTTCTGAAGTCGGACTAGCGAATCTGCAAATTTTCCTGGAGCGCGGCTGCGGACAGAATTGCGCCACGAAAGTTTGAGCGCGGCCGCGAAATTCTGCTGCGGTTCGCGTCCCTCCTTCGCCTCAGCGCCCAAAAATGCGCGGTCCGCGCCTCCGAAAGTGCCAGAACAATAGATTGCCGAAATACCCGAACTCGCTCAAAACTCACTCTGAAACTCATCCGGAACCTCTCAGACACAAACCATATATGAATTTCAATCATAAAATATGCTACGGACCTGCTCGTGCCATCAAATTGCCCAAATAACACCTAAAACTACGAATCGGACACCAAATCAAAGAAAATTTTTAAGAAAACTTTAAAGCTTATATTTTTACAACCGGGCATCCAAATCACGTCAAATCAACTCCGTTTCTCACCAAATTCGACAGACCTATACCGGGCTCCAAAACTAAAAATACGGACCCAATGTACATAAATCGAACATCATTAATTTCTTAAAACTCATAAGCTTTCAAACTTTTAATTTTCTTTTTCATCAAAATTCCATATCTCGGGCTAGGGACCCCGGAATTCGATTCCGGGCATACGCCCAAGTCCCAAATCACGATACGGACCTACCGGAATTGGCAAAATACTGATCCTTGTCCATTTGCTCAAAATGTTGACCAAAATCAACTCAATTGAGTTTGAAATCTTTAATTCATATTTTAATCCTTTTTTCACATAAAAAGTTTTCGGAGAAATTTTACAGACTGCTTACGCAAATCGAGGAATAATAAATAGTGCTTTTCGAGGCCTTAGAATATAGAATTAATTATTCAATTTAAAGATGACATTTTGGATCATCACATTTACATTTGGGACTGCGAGGCGGTACCTCGGGAGTACCCCTGCTGTGTATCTCTATTTATTGTGCTGATATTTTCTCAAACTTCTTATTGTTTAAATTCTCAGTCATTTCAAAATATTATTATATCTTCTGCCTTACTTTTCTTTTAAACCAGTAGGGCCCTGACCTGACCTCGTCACTACTCTATCGAGGTTAGGTTTGGCACTTACTGGGTACCGTTGTGGCGTACTCATACTACACTCTGCGCATCTTTTGTGCAGATCCAGGTTCTTTCCATCAGACCAGATACCAATGAGTTGGGCCGCTCGTGGAGATTTCAAGGTATATCTACCAGCGCTCGCAAACCTTCGAGTCCCCCTCTATCCTTACTATGTTGGTTTCCTTATTTTTCTTTAGACTCTGATGTATTTAGTAATTGCTCTTAGAAGTTTGTGACTTAGTTTTACCGGATTTTGGGAGATGTATTGATTTTGAATCGTAGTTTGAATTATATCACATGTTTAGATTTGAGCTTCAATGTTATTATTCAAGTTATTCCGCAGATTGTTAGGCTTACCTAGTCTTAGAGACTAGGTGCCATCACGACATCTTACGGAGTGAAAAATGGGGTCGTGACAAAAGGTATCTAACCTAATTGCATTCTTATTATCTGTCGCGCCCCGTTTTCTCGTGAAAGCGGGCTTCGACGTGTGACAACTCTTTTAAATGGGTGTTAAAATAGAAGAGTCGCCACCTAACGATCTTAAGGTGTGTTAGGGCACCTATTCGCAGATAACTCCGGTTAAACCAGTCTGCGTCACCAAAGATTAGGTAAGGGTTCGAATTACCTCAAAGAAAAGGTGTTAGGCACTCTTCGAGGTCCACAAATGTGGATCCCGACCGAATTTTGACTATGTGGGATAATTGAGTTATTAATCGATAAGAAAGAAATTAATTAAACTAAATTGTGCTATCTTTTAAGGCTTTAAACTATATGTGAAATCTTAAATTTTCAATAAAAAAAATTATTATCTATATAATGGTCCTAAATGCTTAAACCATAAAATAAATAATTGCAAGTAATTTCTAGGTGCAAATTTCTTAAGACAAGTAAATTGTGCATACGTGTAGCGAATTAGCAGATAGTCAAGCAAGTAGAAGTAATAATATCAAATAATAACTAACCTCTCCATGACGTCTAGGAAAAGATGGGCAGAAAGCAAAAATAGAAGTCAGCTTGCTCACGTTTTGCTCTCCTTCTCATGTTTTGTTCTATTGTATATTTGCAGGTCTTGAGTTCGTCAAAGAAGAAAGCATCTTCTTCTCCGTAGCAAAATTGATTCGGCGGATTTTCAAGGCAATCGCGGCTCAAACAAGGGAAAAAGATTGTTAGTAAAAAAATGTGCGCCACCTTAGAGGTGTGGTATTGTGATAATTGTTGATCACACGCCATTAACCTTTGTGACGACTTTAATGTGAGGTCAATATTTATACACACGCAAGTAAAGCACGTAGTGTTGACTAGTCGGTCAAAAATAAAATAGCACATAATAAGTTATATATTTAAATATAATTAAAGAAAAATACTTAATTAATCAAGTAGCATGCCAGTGTTTAGCAAATATAGAGTTAAAATCTTGTATTTTATAAGCCTTGACCTCAAAGTCCTTAGCCTCCCTCAAAATATTAACTAACTTGGGGAGGGCTCACACACACGTTAAATATCGATGTACATATACAGGGATAAGGAATGAATTAGAACTTCAAACTAAAGTATATTAGAGAAGAGCCTTGACAAACATATACGAGAGAAAGACTTAGCTGTGGTGCTTCTCTTCACAGATCCCTCAAAGCTTTAGGATGAAAACAGACCTACAAGGAACCAAAGAAGGATTATAAAAATATATTGACTTAAAAACCAAATTTTGCCATTGAACGTGATTAAAAAAAAGTTATAGTTTCAAGCTACGCAAAGCATGGTATATGTCATCATATAAGGGGATTTATAATAAACAAAATAGTAACATTTGTCCAAGGAAAAACTCTTAAAACAAAGATTAACTAAGTTTATTTAGTATATACTACGTGTTATTAAGAACTAGGGCCCGAAGAAGATCTATCACAAAATTTTTAATTGTTACGAAGAAGACAAATCTTTGATAATAGCCCCTTTTAACAAGCTTATCACCTCATTATACTACAAAATTCATCTTAACATTGTCTAGGCCTTAGAATGATATAATGGTTTACAAGGAAAAGTGTACAACTTCTTAAAAGTTTGTATAAGGTTAAGAACAAGTAAACAACTTTAAATCCTAAAATGACAAACTGGTTAAAATCTTAGATTTACGTAGACAAAGAAGATCATAACAATGGATCAAACAATGTGGCAACTATAGATTTATGCATAAATGTGTACAAAAAACTAGGTCAAATACTTAAACAATAAAAGTCAGATAAATGAGACTCCCAAAAAATTAACTAACATATACATGATACAATAATCAAGATAACAATAAACAAAAGAGATCGAATGAACCCGCGACAAATTACTAATTCGCAAACCTGAGCTTCTCCCTTTTGACTTGAGGTGCGCGCCTGGACAACTTCAAGTCAGTGCCTCAGCGTCCAAACTTGTGAGAGTAATCACAAATGCTTGAATTGAAAAAGAAAATCTCTATTTTGACTATCAGCCAACAGAGAGTGGTTCACAATATATGAAAAATGATAAGAACCGAGATGATTCATTTTCTAATGAGAGGGTAAAGAAGACTGAAGTGTCTTGATGTGGTGATCGACTATGGAGGATTATTAAGGAGAAGGTTGAGGCCTCTAGAGGTATTTTTCTTTTGAGCCCATCTGTGTATCCCCATGCCCTCTAAGGGTAGGCCATCCACCCTCTCTAAAAATTGGAGAAAGAGGGATATAAAGAGATGGGGAAGGAAAAAGAAGCGTTGGTAGAGGGATTGTTTTTATGGAATGTCTAGATTTTTTATAAGAAAATGTGAGATTATGAGAGGATTTTGAGGAGTGATTTGCTTGAAAATATTTTAGGAAAATAAACATAGGAATTTGAAGAAGAGGGAAAGACAATAATTAAAAACACAAAGAGAAAAAGAAAACATTAAGCGGCTAGGGAAAAGATTGGGAAAGAGACGTTAGCCAAATTTTGGTTGGTTTGAGACTTACTTTTCCTATTTTAAATCTTGAGCCACTAAAATTCTATTACCATCTGAAGAAATATTAAATAAGAAAGTAAGAGAAGCAAAAATAATTAAGTACATAAGATTGTATTTCTAATGATTTACCAAACTTAGTGAATGACGTGTTTCTAAAAAAAACATTGCTTGAGCATATGCTTACAAAAAAAAAAAAAGAATAAATCTTAATGCAGTGCAGAAGTGCGACATTTTGAAAACGGAATATTGCATAATTAATGTAAAGCGAGAGTCATAGTGCGAGTGAAATAAATGTTTTTTCAATAACAAATGATAATAAGTCACAATAATAAAGATAATGATAACGACGATAATTGTAATTAGAATTATAGTTAATGCATTCAAAATATCTGTGATTTAGGAGCTCAAGGCAATAATTTATAAGAATTGAGGGATAAAATTGGGTGTCAACATTATCTATGTACGAATTACTTTCTACTAAATGAGTTCCTATGTGATTATGATAAAAGACAGGAAAAAACCATAGCATCCAATATAATAGCATTAGTTGACAATCAATAACAAATCTATATCTATCTATCTATCCATCCATCCATCCATCTATCTATATATATCTATATCTATATCTATATCTATATCTATATCTATATTATTATAAAAACATAAATACAATATCGGTTTACAAAAATAACCTTATAATATTAAGCATAATAACTCATAATAAAAGGACATAACCGAAATTTTAGATATTAGCCTTATAATCCTATCAGTTTTAGAACATAATACTACACGTTAGGAATTCTATATGATTACCTTAGGAATCCTACTAGTATAATTATTTTCGGGCTGTCTAATTCATATAAAATTAAACAAGTAAATATCTTTAGTCATGTAATCCTATTACTTTTATTATACACTTCTTAAAATTTTCTATTTCTAATTTAATTTGAAAACGTATTATAATGTCTTATTACTAATTTAATTTGAGAATATATTATATTGTCCAAACCCATTTAGAAAAATGAGAGCCTATATTTTTATAATAGCATAAATATAATATTAATATATCAAAATAGCCATAAAATATTAAAAGGAAGAACTCATAGGGAAAGGACATAACTGCAATAACCTATGTTTTTGGACTACAATACCTTTTATGCTAATTTTAATATTTAAGATTTTAAAATTAATATAATTTTATCTATTAAATTCTTATTAAAAATATATAGGAGGGGTTGATAAAATCAATTTCATAAGAATCCTCTGTATTGACAATACATTAACACTCCATAATGTCCAAAACGAAGAAAAAATAAAAGTGATATTAAATGGACTGCATAAAGAGTTGAAATTAAGAGAATAAAATACCCCAATGATAATATAATTTTATATTATATTTGAACTATTTTTCTACTTAAATAATATTTTTTATCAATTTTTTGTGTAATATTAAAAAATACCCAATTATTAAAAAATAACTAAGAAAATATTTAAGAATAAAAATGTGTGAGAAAGAGAAAAAATGGTTGGTAAGAGTCAATACCACTAATGATTGTACAAGCATAACGATCTAAAAGTGAAATATCATATCAATCTTTTACTCTTTGAAAATAAAATTAATGGTGGATAAAATTTTAATTAAGATTAAATATTCAAAACAAGAGATGAACTAATATTAATATCTGAATCAATATAGAATAAATTATTTTTATGTTAAAACCAAATAATTAAATCTTTTAATTAATTATTTAGCAAAAGAATGCAATTCATTATTTTTTAAATTAATCACATGAGTAAAATTCATATTCAAGTTAAAAAACAAATCTTATGGTACATAAATTTATTCCATAAAATGAGCGTTAGAACACAGAGTAAAAACGTTAGTATATTATTAAGAATCAAAATGCTAAACAAGTGTATGAGGAAGCACAATCAAAGCTAAATCCTAAACAAGAATAAGCTTTCAAGACTATATTGTAAAGAGTCAACTCTAGTATAACGAGATTATTATTTGTAGATGCCTCCGTCGGAATCGAAATAATATTTCTATGTTATGCATTACTTGCAAATATCATTTCAAGAGGCATGGCACTGTTAGCAATAATAGCAAGTGGTGTACCAACAATGATTTTATTGTGAGACCACCCACTTTAGATTTGATATACCTCTTCAAATAACTTAAATAACCATCACAAATATATCAAAGCAGAGCAACAATGCTAAATTTATAAGGAAAGAAAAATTAATAATATGGGATGAAGCACTTATGGCTAAGTGTCAAACGATCAAAATAATTACCTGGAGTTCTTGAGATATGGATATTAATGAACCGTTTGGTGAAACATTAATGGTTTGGGAGGTGAGGTTCTGTCAAGTACTACCAGTAGTTCCAAAATCGACAAAAGAAGAGACTGTAAAAGCTAGCTTGCCAAAGTTATACTTCTGGCCTCAAACGAAAAAGATTAAAACGTAATTTATGCAAATCGCATGATATAATTAAAAAGATATTTTTGCTAGCAAAAATGAATATGTTGATCAACTAAATAAAAGGTTGATTGCAAAATCTTATAGTAAAAATAAAATATTTTTCAGTTTTTGACTCAGCAGAAAATGATACCAATATTTACTACCAATAAGAATACTTAAATACTTTAGTACCAAATGACCTTCTACCATACATATTTGTTGTCAAGTTTCTTATTTCTTACGTATGTTAGTGTCACCGTATATATTATAGACTAAGTTAAAATTGATCTTCCATTGTATATAGGTTAATTTTGAAGAAATATATGCTCGTCATGTCACTGGAAAACTTAGATACGTCGGATAGCTTTTGTAATAACACACAAATGGTAAATAGAAATTTTGACAATAACGTCATATATGCAAAAATTATGATACCGGTTAATGTGCTTTTAAGTATATTCTTATTCCCGAATTCAACTTTCATCTTTTGAAACTACGGAATATCCTTTTAAATTTGTGTGAAAATAGTATGTTTATGTTTTGCAAATATAATAAATAAAGCACAAGGACAAACATCCTAAATATTGGAGTATATTACCGCAATATATTTTCTTGTAGAAACAACTATATGTTGCACTTTCAAGAGAGATATCAAGATCGACAACAAGAGTTCTGGTTAAGGCAGAGAACCAACGCATTAGGGGGAAACATACACAAAATATATTATCCGTGTTCGTTAAGATACCATCACAATAAATACTTTTATGCTATAATATATAATTATCTAACTAACATGACAAAATTGATCATATGTGTACGTTTTGATGATGTCCTTTTATTTTAAATTCATGTATTATGCTAATGTAATAATATTTTTCGGCATTTAGATGAATGTTGTATTATTATACATAAAATTTCTCTCATTAATTAAATTTTATTGTTCCTTCATATAAATATATGTTTAAATCATTACGTGCCATTATTAACGTGCAACACACATTCATAGATACTAGTATAATAAATAGAGGGATAACGGAAAAAAAAGACGGATAAACTAGACTCTTAGTTGGGCCAGCATTAGGTCAGGCCCAATTTAGCTATACCAAAAAGGGTATAATCACTTTTAGCCTGCGCCAGAAACTATTTACATCTGGTAGCCGAAAAAGTGAATAAAACTTGTATAAATTTTGTATATAACATAAAAAATATATATGTATACAAAAAATATATAAATTTTATATATTTTTCGGCTATTATTTTTACAGCGGCTATACAATATTATTTTTCCTACAAAAACCAGCGAAGGCAACGAAGTCGATAGCAGCAATGCCTAATTCATTTGTACAGGGCCAGAGTTTAAAACGAACTTAGCAAGACCAAGGAGAACATTCATGCAAAAGAGTGTCACGACCCAAATCCCACTATACGGGTCATGATAGTACTTAGTTTCTAAAACTAGGTAAGCCGATCACTTAACAATATCTAAATCAGCAAAACATGATATAATAATGCAAAATTTGATATGAAAGTAGAAATAGAGTTAACATCAGCCCAAAATGGCAATACCCAAACATCTCCCCAGAACTAAGTAGTACAGAGTCATGAGCTCTAACTGAATACATAAGAATGTCTCAAATACAATGCTGTTCGGATATGAAAATATCAGTATAAGTATAGGGATAGGACTCCAAGGGACTACGACGGTCATGAAGCTCTACCTTGAATCCTCGTGGTCAATATAAGTCCTCACTGCCTAGGTACGATGCCTCCAACACCTGGATCTGCATAAAAATATACAGAAGTATAGAATGAGTACACCACGATCGGTACTCAGTAAGTACCAAGACTAACCTCGGTGAATTATTGATGAGGTTCAAGTCATGTGATACTCAATAGTCAAATAACTTGCACAATATATCAAAGACTAGCATCAGAATATATAACAGAAAATAATATCAACAATCTCTTTAGAACATGTGATAACAACTCAATGCAAGTAAACGTTCAACTTGACAACAAGTCATCAAAAAGAAACAAAATCATATGACACCTCGTATCACAATAACAATATCCATTCGTATCGCTCCGTTCTGACACAATAACAATATCTATCCATATCGCTCCACTGTGACAGTCATAATATCCAACTGTATTGCTCCGCCCTGACAAAATCACAATATCCATCCGTATCGCTCTTCCCTGACACAATCATAATATCCGTTCGTATCGCTCCGTCCTAACACAATCGCACGGTAGAAACCTTGTGCCAACACCCAAACAGTTCGCCCAACATGTCCATATGCGGCACAATTATCACAAAAATAATAATGTCAAATTTCATCAAAATATGGGCTCACAATTTATCAATAATATGCACAAGGACATGACAATAATAAAAATACGGATAGTTTTTCTACATATAAAGCACGACCACAACTAAATCAATTGAAACAATCATATTCATGTAGTCACAAAGTGATTAAGCATGTTTCATATAGAGCATATTTCCAACTTAAGGCATATTAATAGCCTAAGGTCAAATCCGAGTATAAGCCACACATAGCACCCGGGCACACGCTCGTCACCTCATATACACGTCGCTTTTTACGTAATACAAATAGGCAATTAAGCCCAAATCCTAAGGGGTATTCCTCACAAAAGATTAGGTAAGATACTTAGCTCAAACAAGTCAAATTAATACTCTAAAAAGCCCTTGCCTCTCGAATCGACTTCCGAACGGGTCAAATCTAGCAAAATATAATTTAATAACATCAAACACGACTATAGAAATAGATTCCAAGTAATAAAACTCTGATCTTTATCAAATATAAAAAAGTGAACCAAAAAGTCAATCCGGGACCGTCTCTCGAAACCCGACAAAAGTCATACATTCGACTACCCATTCAAATATGATTCCAAATATATAAGTTTCATCCAAAATTAACTCTAAATCGAGGTTCAAATCTCTATTTTTCACTTTAAAAAGGTTTCGCCAAAACCACTAATTTTTCTCTCTTAGTTCCACCAATCAAATGCCAAAAAAGGCAGAATCTTGAATAATAATCAAATCTGAGTCAAAAACACTTACCCAATCTAAATGGGTGAAAATCGCCTAAACAATCACTTTAATCCGAGCTCCCAATCTCAAAATATGATAAAATAAGATCAAAGTCCCGAAAATAACAACTTAAAGGTTTGCCTAGCAATTCTCTTCGCGAACGTAGCCCAAGCCTTGCGTTCGGGAAGCACAACCCAGCACTAACCTAAAATAGGCCTTCGCGAATGCGGTCTGGTACTCGCGAATGCGATGCATAACATCCACTGGCCTACACGAACGTGACCGCCTACGTGTGAACGCGAAGGCCAAATGTCTGACGACCCCCATCCAGCCTTCCTTCTACGCGAACGCGACGCCCACAATGCGAAAGCGAAGGCCAATTCCCATTAACCTTCGCCAATGCGAAACTCCCTTCGCGACCGCGAAGAGCAAAATGGCACTGCCCCAAAATAGCCTTTGTGATCGCGAGACCTTCTCTGCGATTGTGAAGCATACTAGACATCAACAATTTCAGCAATTCCAAACTTCACCAAAATGATCTGAATTCCATCCGAAATACTCCTGAGCCCCTCGGGACCCCATCCAATCATACCAATAAGTATAAAAGAATAGCACGACCTACTCGAGGTCTCAAATCACAAAAAGTAACATCAAAACTATAAATCGTACCTCAATTCAAGCTTAATGGACTAATCAACTTTCAACTTTCAAAACTCATGCCGAACCACGACTAATCAACTAAATGTTTCACACAAGTTATAAATGATATAACAAATCTATTTCAACTCCCAAAATGATAATTTGAACCTGATAGCCTCAAAGTCAACTCCCGGTTAAACCTATGACCTTCTAAATCTTTAATTTGTAACTTTCGTCAAAAAGAACCAAATCAACCTAGGAACCTCCAAATTTAAATACGGGCATACTCTTAAGTCCAAAATTACCATACGAATCTATTGGAACTATCAAAAATACTATTCTGGGGTTGTTAAAAATCAGACCTCAGTCAACTTTTATGACTTAAGCTTCCAACCATGAAACTATGTGTTTCAATTAATTCCAAAACCTTCCCAAATCCAAACCAACTATCCCTACAAGTCACATAACAATAAATACACATATGAGGAGCATCAAATGGAGAAATGGGGCTCAAATACATAAAATAACCAGCCAATTCATTACAAAGAGATGAAAATAAGAATTAGCATATGTTATTTCAAACTGTATGTGAAAGACAAAAATGAGATAGTGGTGCAGCGCATGATTGTAAGGCAAGGGAATCGAAAATGAATCAGATAAAGATACATAAATAATTTCTCAAAGTGTCAATAAGAGTCGGCTTTTGTGAACTGTCACGACCCCAAATCCACTAGTCGTAATGGAACCTAACCTAACCTGCTAGGTAAGCCAACTAGTAATTATCCAATTTAAATGATATTAACAAGACAAATAAACGATAGTAATTTACTGAATTTTATACATTTTCCAAGGACTCGTAGTACAAATCATGAGCTTCTAAGAATAGAATTTACAAAGCTGAAATGAAATAAATACATCGTCTGTTTGAAAAGTACATAAACAAAGTTTTATAGATCTAAAGCTACCACGAACAAGGGGCAGCTACAACCGAGACTCAGGTACATCTTCAATCTAGCTCCCATCGAACACATCAACATCATCGACCTAGTATGAGTACAACTGACCCCATGTACTCAGTAAGTAACAAACCTAACCTTAGGTTGAAAGTAGTGACGAGCTAACACAAGGTTGGGTCCAATATCAATATCCCGCAACAGTTCATAACAACAAAATACAAGTAATAAGATATGTATCTCATAAGTAAAATGCTCAGCTCGTTCACAGTTCCAGAAAATAGTCACGTTTTTCAAGTATCTTAGTGAAAACCCAAATCTTTTATCGAAAATGCCAAAACTACAAGTACATTTAAAAACTGTAATTTTTCCAAATATCCTTTCCACAATAAATAAGATGTTTCATTTTCTTTCTAGATAGCAAGTGCGAAATACCTCTCTATGCCCACATATCAATGTTTGGAAAAGGTCATGAATGGCGTGATACCATACAGCATGAGGAAAAGTGCATCTCTATGTCTGTATGTCATGTGTGCATGCCAATGCCATGTATGTCAGAGATGAATCATGTACTCACACTCTCAGAGTACTCAATCTCATTGTCTCACACTTTTCACTCATCATGCCCAACCACTCGGTACTGTATATGGCTCACACGGCCCAGGAAAGATCCATCCCGGAATATAAACATCACTGACCATCAGTTACTCAGTACCGAGGAAGGCCAATCCGGCCCCATGGAGAAGATCCATCTCCAGGTATATAAATGCTTTAGACAAGATCCATGTCCAAGAAAGATCCATCTCTCAATATAATCAACCACGCTCACTGGGGGTGTACAGACTCCGAAGGGGCTCCTACAACCCAAGCGCTATAATCCGCACGGACAACTCACATGCTATAATATCAATATCTAGATCTGCATGGATAACTCACGTGCTGCACAAACAACTCACGTGCTATAGTATCAATATCCTCACAAACAGGTCCCTGGCCTCACTCAGTCATCAATCTCTCCAGTCTCACTCACGGGCACACAATATCAAAAAACTAGCCCGACAATAGTGATATAATGTATCAATAAATAACAACTGAGACTGAGATATAATATGAATGCATGAATATGATTGAGTACGAAATATCGATGAAATCAGTGAAATGACTATAAGAAACAACCACTATGGGTCCCAACAGTATCGACATAATGCCTAAACATGATATCTAGCATGATTGATATCTCATTTACTTTATCGCATGGTGAAAACACGGATATTAACAAATAGGACTACTATAGAGTGCCACGAAAACAACAGAGTCCCAGTTCACTTGGTGCACGCCCACACGCCCGTCACCTAGCATGTGCGTCATCTCAATACCAATCACATAACATGTATTTCGTGGTTTCATACCCTCAACACTAAGTTTAGAAGAGTTACTTATCTCGAACAAGCCAATACCAATGCCGATCAAGCCAAGCGATGCTCCGAAAATGCCATCCCACGTTTTCTGACCTCTGAATGGCTCGAAACTAACCAAAAATAACTCAAGTACATCAAATAAAGCCCAAGGAAACAATTCCAAATAAAAACGGTCGAATCTTTAATAAAAAGCCCATAATCGGCCAAAACGTCCAACCCGGGCTCGCACCTCGAAACCCGACAAAACTCACAAAATCCGACAAACTATTCAATTACGAGTCCAACCATATCAGTTTCACACAAATCTGACTTCCAATCGATGTTCAAAACTCAAATTTCACATTATGAAACTTTAGGCCAAAACCCCCAATTACCTCTTTGAAAATAACAATCCAATTACCAAAAACGAAGATAGATTCATGAAATATAACCAAACCCGAGTAGAGAACACTTACCCCAATTCATATGGTGAAAATTGCTTCAAGAATCGCCTCAATCCGAGCTTCATAGCTCCCAAAATATACAGATGGCCGAAACCCTCGAAATAGAGTACTTTATACTTCTGCCCAGGCATCTTCTTACGCGAACGCGACAGAAGCCTCGCGTTCGCAAAGCACAAACCCACAGTGCCTAACTTTGCACTATGCGTTCGCGACAAAACCCTCGCAAAGGCGATGAAACACACTACCAGACTTCCGCGATCGCGGGCAACTCACTTCGAACGCGATGAAGAATCCATATAGACTGACCAACCCCTGCTCAACACTACACGAACGCATAACCATGGACGCGGACGCGAATACTATAATCTTCAATCTAGTGCGAACGCAAAGAACAAATAGCTCCACTGACCAAACATGATTCGTGATCGGGGCCAAGCCTTCGCGATCGCGAAGAACGTCAGATGCAACAAGTAACAACAGAAAAACCAGCAATGCAAAAAACCATTTGTAATGATCCGAACTACGTCCGAAACTCATCCGAGCCCTTCGGGACCCCGTCCAAATGTACCAACAAGTCCCATAACATAATACGAACCTACTCGAGGCCTCAAATCACACATAACAACATCAAAACGACGAATCACATCTCAAATCAACATCTATGAACTTTGAAACTTCAAACTTCCACAATCGATGCCGAAACCTAACAAATCGCGCCCGATTGACCACAAATTTTGGACACAATTCACATTTGACATTTCAGACCTGCTCCAACTTCCGGAATTAGAATCCGACCCTGATATCAGAAAGTCCACTCTCGGACAAACTTTCCAAAAATTTTAACTTTCGCCATTTAGAGCCAAATTCAACCACGGACCTCCAAATCACAATCCGGACGGGTTCCTAAGTCAAAAATCACTCAACGAAGCTAAGAGAACCCTCAAAATTCCAATTCGAATTCAAATGTTAAAAGGTCAAACTTGGTCAACTCTTTCAAATTTAAAGCTCCCTAGTTGAGAATCATTCTTTCAAATCAGTCCCGAATAACCTGAAAACCAAAACCGATGATTCACATAAGTCATAATACATCATGCGGAGCTACTCATGCCCGTAAACTACCGAGCGAAGTGAAAATGCTCAAAACGACCGGTTGGGTCGTTATATTCTCCCCTACTTAAACATACGCTCGTCCTCGAACGTGCCAAGAGTTGTTCCCAAAACTATCAAGTCGTCGTATAACCTTGCCATGCATATACCCGGGGGTGATCTCACGTCACCCTTTCCCATATAGGTCTGATAACACAACATAACCGAGATTTCCTTAATTCAACCTAGCCCATAAGCCTTAGAATCCAATTTCCAACATCCAAAATTTCTACAAGATCAGAATCTCGCATCTACATACTGTATAAGTCTGAACAAGCTATATCAAGCCATATCCATAACCCAAGATGTAATCGCATGATATACCGCATAACTCAAATACTCGTAGCAATAATTTGTAATAACAGTAGTTGTCCAAAACAACCCAATTCTGGTAATAAACCACATGTCAAACCAAACCTTGTCCTAAAACCTTCGTACACTGCCGATGATGAAAGAAACATGCAAAACTCATAACCATTCATCAGATCAACCAGTCATGAAACTCCCTCTCCTTCGACAAGAACTATAGCAAATTTCTAAACCGACTTTCGATATTATCCTTCCAACCATGCTGTAATAAATTCTGATAGTGTCCATTCTAGGTCCAATGACCTCATTTCATCCAAAATGACCACTCTAGTGACATGACACATCAATATAATCTAAAGCCACTACCTGTGCAATCCGTGCACCAATAAGCAACAATCCAAATATATCAGTCATGAAAATGACTCAAATAAGAGAACTGTCCCGCAAGCTTAACAGGTACCACCGCAACATAATGCTAAGAACCTATATCACACCGTAGAACCAAAACATACGAATCTAACACAAGGGATCATATCTCAACATAACTCCACTGCAATGCGTGACCCCAGCCAAAACACTGATCCATATGAAATACCTAAGCCATCATTCTCAAACTCAATAACCACGCGCAATCTGACATCAAGTACTCAAAGTGCATTATCATAACCACGGAGAAGCAGATGACACAATGCCACACAAAACTTGAAAGAACATAACCCATACGCCATCAACCATACAATACCCAATTACTCACCTCGCTCAAATTCCGCTATAAAGCCCAAATAGAACCGCACCAGGTGTGCTTATAACCAACGAATCACAACTCCTCGTAGCATAGAAGAGTAACTCACAGATCATTTCAGAACACGAATAAGCTCAACAAAAACTGAATGGCACATCTCTCAACAATAGCAGTATGGAGCCAAATAATCTGGCTCGGTGTAAAATACACATTCTAATTGAGCCTATCAATGGACCCCCAAATCAACTCCAGGCACCCACGAATAGATAAATAACCCTCCGAAAGCCCATAATGACTGAATCATAACACATACTATCACCTACATAGCTTCGGCCATGACTTCATAGTCCACAACCATGAAACAATCTGCTCTTGAGAACTCTAGTCTCCAAATCCATAGAACACACGAATCACCATATCTGATCCCAACTCCACCGCCAGATTGTCTAACACATCACTCACATATAATCATCCCACGAGGAATACTTCTAAAATTCTTCCATGCCATATAGAAAAATTTGAATATCAACAGTCGATCAACCAGGAGAGTACCAGTGAAGTCTATAAATCAAAACACATTGCCCCTTCTGAAATATATACTCTCATCAAGCCATACCAAATAGTAATATTATTTACCTAGTCATCTGAAACCGTCCATGCTACCTAAGAATTTTATGACCTTCCCATCCAAAACAGAACTGTGATCCCGCTCACGTAAATCTCAATCCCACACAACACACTGCATATACCATGCCGTCTTAAGAAAAGTACGAGAACTTCATGGTCCACTCCGAGTCACAAGCAGAATATATACCCCTTCAGTCAGAAACCTTCCATTTGATATTGCCCAGGAGAAAATCACTATACACCACATGCTCCTCACGCCAGTAGGAAATATATCCCTCGAACCTTGGTAAAAACCATTGATAACTCTTCGAACCTATTTGCACATAGCTAAGCTATCAGAACCAAATCTCTCTAACTTACTTCATTCAGCCACGCAGGTTGCCAAAACCCAAGAGCATTGCCACGAAACACTCGTAGAGACTAGTCACTTTATAAGATCCAAAGAACCGATCATACCCATTATTGTGTTGATCCCACCTACTCCTAAGGTGTCCTATTTCTACAAGTCCTTTCAAAATTTCCTTCAAATTGATACTACTCCTTGCTAGGACACCACGATCCTTAACCAAAATTCACCACCCTAGTATTAAACCACAACGCCCTAAGGCCGATAAGCCGCTGACTTCCCTCCTAAACACCCTAAAGCACCACAACCGAGACACCCACTCTAAAGAGACCTTTTGTGAACCTAAAACTGTTTTATTCACCTTCTTGATACTGGAATGCATAATCTCCAACGATATAAAAATACCACAAATCTCGACACCGTCCAATGCAACTCTCAGTTTCTAGCCATATACCAATCTTAAAAATTCCAAATCGCTACATTTATATCTTAAATCTATTAGAATCATTCTCGAGAGTCATACACTCTTCTCAAATCTCAATTAAACCGACCAAATGGACCAAATGGCATGTGCCCCAGTAGCACACTAACACCCAAGGGTGTAACCTACACTCCTAAGTAACCGAGCAAATTCCTACTCCATGTACACTACATCCTTCGCGAATAACCACTCAATATACATCAAATCGAAAACAATACAACGCATAATCGCGCAATCAACTCGTAGATAGCAGACTCCCCCACTTGGCTCAAAGACATAGGATAAAACACTCGATAACATCACGATACCCATACTCTATTACTACCAGAATTCCGCACTAAAATTCAACTAAATCCTTCGTAAGATCATATAACACAAACCATATAATACCTCAAACCATCTGCAAATCTCGCATTCATCCTCGTGATAGACAGGTCAACTGTTACAACTGATCCAAACTCAAATCCCACAAATATACCCTACTGGTAGAAAAGAAATCCCCCACACAACGTTATAAAAACCACATATCCGTAGATTACCTCGCAGGTTATAACACACCTGCTTAGCCTCAAACTGACATCTCTTTATACCTTTTCACAGCCATTACTACTAAGCAATCACTTAATCTCCCTGAGTCTGATCCCGACAATAAGACATGAGAACCTATTTCGTTCCAGCATTAAGCAACAGAAAGGATCCTTAAATGCACTCATACTCGAGACTGTACGTCACATCAAAACGAAAATAAAGCACCCAAGGCCCCTCCTTTAAATTTCAAGGAAACACTTTTCGTCGCATTCAAATAGTCTTAAGACATCCCGCAGTCACATCATACTCATCACAAAGCCATCCAATCATATTTTTCACTAATAGGGACGCCAATAAACATATATGTCCCAAAAGCACGTGCTCACACAATCAAAACTTCGTGCTCAGGATACCGTCAAAACCCAGCCTCATGTCCTCCAGACTGGCCCATTATCAGCATGCCAAAATCACATCTCGCACCTCAACCATGGAATCACAAGCTGTCGATGCACAGCTGATACCGAGCGCGCATGTGCGCATACAAATGCATGGAAGGAATTCAAAGAGTTATGCCTCAAACGGAATCAATGCCGCACGATAAGGAAAGAAAGATGGGAAGTATAGCCTAAATGCCCTGTAGCCTCTTGAAGATAGGTATGGACATCATCATACCGATCCGCAAGACTCTACTAGACATTTGCTCATAACTTGTAGAACCTATGAACCTAGAGCTCTGATACCAAGTTGTCACGACCCCAAATCCACTAGTCGTGATGACACCTAACCCAACCCGTTAGATAAGCCAATTAGTAACTATCCAATTTAAATGATATTAACAAGACAAATAAATGATAGTAATTTACTAAATTTTATACATTTTCCAAGGACTAGTACAAATCATGAGCTTCTAATAATAGAATTTACAAATCTGAAATGAAATAAATACATCGTCTGTTTGAAAAGTACATAAACAGAGTTTTATAGATCTAAAGCTACCACGAACAAGGGGTAGCTACAACCGGGACGCAGGTACAACTTCAATCCAGCTCCCATCGAACACAGCACCATCAACGACCAACATCTGCACGCAAGGTGCAGAAGTGTAGTATGAGTACAACCGACCCCATGTACTCAATAAGTAACAAACCTATCCTTAGGTTGAGAGTAATGACGAGCTAACAGAAAGGTCGGGTCCAATACCAATATCCCACAACAGTTCATAACAACATAATACAAGTAATAAGAGATATATCTCAGAAGTAAAAAGCTCAGCTCGTTCACAGTTCCAGAAAATAGTCATGCTTTTCAAGTATCTTAGTGAAAACCCAAATCTTTTACCGAAAATGCCAAAAATAAGAGTAAGTTTGAAAACTGTAATTTTTCCAAATATCCTTTCCACAATAAATAAGATGTTTCATTTTCTTTCCAGATAGCAAGTGTGAAATACCTATCTATGCCCACATATCAATGTGTGTAAAAGGTCATGAATGACGTGATACCGTACAACATGAGAAAAAATGCATCTCTATGCCTGTATGTCATATGTGCATGCCAATGCCATGTATGTCAGAGATTATTCATATACTCACACTCTGAGAGTACTCAATCTCATTGTCTCACACTTTTTACTCATCATGATCAACCACTCGGTACTGTATATGGACCACACGGCCCAGGGAAGATCCATCCCGGAATATATATATCACTGACCATCAGTTACTCAGTACCAAGGAAGGCCAATCCGGCCCATGGAGAAGATCTATCTCTAGGTATATAAATGCTTCGGACAAAATCCATGTCCAGGGAAGATTCATCCCTCAATATAATCAACCACTCTCACTGGGTGGTGTAATGACTCCGAAGGGGTTCTTACAGCCCAAGCGCTATAATTCACACAGACAACTCACGTGCTATAATATCAATATCTGGATCCACATGGACAACTCACGTGCTATAGTATCAATATCCTCACAAACAGGCCCGCGGCCTCACTCAATCATCCATCTCTCCAGTCTCACTCACGGGCTCACAATATCATGAAGCTGTCCCGACAACACTGATATAATTTATCAATAAATAATAACTAAGACTGAGATATGATATGAATGCATGAATATGATTGAGTACGAAATATTAATGAAATCAGTGAAATGACAGCAAGAAACGACCGCTATGGTTCCTAACAGTATCGGGATAATGCCTAAACATGATATCTAGCATGATTGACACCTCATTTACTTTATCGCAAGGTGAAAACATGAACATTAACAAATAGGACTACTATACAGTGCCATGAAACGACAGAGTCCCAATCCACTTGGTGCATGCCCACACGCCTGTCACCTAACATGTGCGTCACCTCAATACCAATTACATAACACGTATTTCGGGGTTTCATACCCTCAGAACTAAGTTTAGAAGAGTTACTTACCACGAATAAGCCAATACCAATGCCGAGCAAGCCAAGCGATGCTCCAAAAATGCCATCCCACACGTTCTGACCTCCGAACGGCTCGCAACTAACCAAAAATAACTCAAGTACATCAAATAAAGCCCAAGGAAAAAATTCCAAATGAAAAAGGTTGAATCTTTAATCAAAAGCCCAAAATTGGCCAAAATATTCAATAAGGGCCCGCACCTCGGAACCCGACAAAACTCACAAAATTCGACAACCCATTCAATTACAAATCCAACCATACTAGTTTCACTCAAATTCGACTTCGAATCGGTGTTCAAAACTCAAAATTCACATTATGAAACTTTATGCCGAAACCCTCAATTACCTCTTTGAAAATCACAATCCAATTACTAGAAACGAAGATAGATTCATGAAATATAACCAAACCCGAGTAGAGAACACTTACCCCAATTCATATGGTGCAAATTGCTTCAAGAATCACCTCAATCCGAGCTTCATAGCTCCCAAAATGTAAAAATGGCTGAAACCCTCGAAATAGAGTACTTTATACTTCTACCCAGACATCCTCATACGCGAATGCGGTAGAAGCCTCGCGTTAGCAAAGCACAAACCCGCACTGCCTCACTTAGCACTACGCGTTCCCGGAAAACTGCATGTGAACGCGATGAAACACACTACCAGACTTCCACGATCGGACAACGCCCTGCGAATGCGATGAAGAATACATATAGACTGACCAACCCCCACTCAACACCACGCGAACGCATAGCCATGGACGCGGACGCGAAGACTACAGTCTTCAATCCAGTGCGAATGCGACCTCAGAAGCGCGAACGCGAAGAACAAATAGCCCCACCGACCAAACACCTTTCGCGATCGCGACCAAGCCTTCGAGATCGCGAAGAACGTCAGATGCAACATGTAACAGCAGAAAAACCAGCAATGCAAAAAACCATTTGAAATGATCCGAACTACGTCTGGTACTCACCCGAGCCCCTCGGGACCCCGTCCAAATGTACCAAAAAGTCCCATAATATAATACAGACCTATTCAAGGCCTCAAATCACACATAACAACATCAAAACGATGAATCATACCTCAAATCAATATCTATAAACTTTGAAACTTCAAATTTCCACAACCGATGCCGAAACCTATCAAATCATGTACGATTGACCTCAAAGTTTGCACACAAGTCACATTTGACATTACGGACCTTTTCCAACTTTTGAAATTAGAATCCGACTCTGATATCAAAAAGTCCACTCCCGGACAAACTTTCCAAAATTTTAACTTTCGCCTTTTCGAGCCAAATTCAACCACGGACCTCGAAATCACAATCCGGATGCGCTCCCAAGTCCAACATAACCCAACAGAGCTAACAGAACCATCAAAATTCCAATCCGAGGTCAAATGCAAAAAAGTCAAACTTGGTCAAGTCTTTCAAATTTAAAGCTCCCTAGTTGAGAATTATTCTTCCAAAATCAGTCTCGAATAACCTGAAAACCAAAACCGACGATTCACATAAGTCATAATACATCATACAAAGCTACTCATGCCCGTAAACTATCGAGCGAAGTGCAAATGCTCAAAACAACTGGTTGGGTCGTTACATGAACTTTGGCTAATACTCATGGTGATTAAAGGAATAACCCCACAATTCACATTTCACAAGGATCTTATGAATTTTGAATAGTACTTGTGCCATGGAGGGTTATCCTTAAAGATGAGTATGGTTAGCCTATGGTTAAAGTCAGTGGTTACTAATCTCATATTTCCTAGAAATAAATCATGGCATAGAGATAAACCTTACTAATATAATATTTTTTAATTTAGGCCACTAACAATGAACTAATTACACAGAAGAGAAGTATTTAACTTGAGCATTAAACTCATTCTAAATGCTCAGTTTAATAAGTATGAACCTGTATACGGTCGAAATAGATTTCGGCCTTAGCACGTCCGATCGAGTTCGAACGAGGATCTATCGATGTAAGATCCCGAAGGCAGAACAAATTAATCTCGAACCCAGGGAGGCCGATCCTTGTCGAGTTCAATATCATTATCAAGCTCGAATCAAAATCGAACCATGATGTAGAGTAGATCTATCATGCTGATAATTTAGAGACCAACCAACATTGACCTCGAATCAATTCGAGGGCTCGATCCAGGATCAGGCTCGAACCAAGATCACGAGCTCGAGTCTAAATTAACATCAAACCAAAATCAAGGGTTCTAAGCAGATCGAGTTCGCAGACAAAAGCCATTGCAATCCCATTAGAGAGAATCTTGGCAGAAATTATGGAAAAACTGACTTATCATGGGTCTCCCACTGAATCTTTATTTTATTATACTTGGAGCCAAATCCCTCCACTATAAAAGGGCTTGGTTACCATTTCTGTAAAATAGGTTTTTCTCAGACTTACATTGTAATAAAAGCGCTATATTCTTCTACAGTAAAGAATCGTTCTTTCAGATTTCTTAGATTGATTCTATTTGTTGAATCCTAATATTCATTATTCCTGACAATCTTATCTATTTCGCATTCTCTACAATCTATATTTACATTTCTATTTAGCATTACATAGTGTTAAGTTACGCCACATATCCTCGAAACTGCATATAAATTCAACTCTATCCATTTTTCGGGTAAACAGTTTGGCGCCCACCGTGGGGCCGAGGATAACAATGGTTATTTGATACAAATATGAAAAAATACGCCATTGTGCGTTGTGCTTATTTCCCAAAACATCTTGAATTTCGGAGCAGCTACGAATAACCACTAATCAAATGGCTTCACTGATCGATAACGAAGCCGACCTTCAAGATGAAATCAACAACTTGGCACCCGGGGCCGAAAGGCCAATTAACGATGGCACCGAGGCTAGAATCGAAGTACCCAAATTTCGAGCCAAAATACCATTGGATGTCAATTCATAAATAGCTATGGAGGCAAATCAGCGTTCCAAACCAGAAAGAAGCATTCAGGGTGGTACTCGATCCGTAGCCCGAGACACCCAAAACACGGGAGAAATCGGGGCCAGCTTACGTATGATCTTCGAGATGCTACAAGCCCAACAAGTAGCGATAGCTCAGCTACAGAGCCAAACTCGCGCACAAAGTGGGCCGGATTCCAATCCACTTCGAGAAGTCACCCCCAGAACAAAGCCCGCCATGGTGTAATCTAACGAGCAAGAATCAGGGACTACTCCCGAAATTACTAAATTGCTCGACAAACTCACAAAATGAGTCAAAGCCAACGATAAGAGGGTGGAAACGTATAATGCCAGGGTCGATCAATTCCCGGGGGCTCCACCAATGATAAATGGGCTTGATTCGAAAACATTCATACAAAAGCCTTTTTCGTCGAGTGCGACGCCGAAGCCAATCCCCAAAGAATTCCGTATGCCCGAAATTTCCAAATATAATGGTACGACCGATCCTAACGAATATGTAACCTCTTACACTTGTTCCATAAAAGGAAATGATTTGGAGGATGATGAGATCGAATCCGTGTTGTTGAAAACGTTCAGGGAGACCCTCTCAAAGGGAGCGATGATCTGGTATCACAATTCACTACCGAATTCCATCGATTCTTTTGCCATGTTAGCAGATTCGTTCGTAAAGGCACATGCTGGTGCCATAAAGGTTTCAACAAGGAAATCAGACCTCTGCAAAGTAAAGTAAAGGGAGAATGAAATGCTGAGGGAATTCGTATCCCGATTTCAAATGGAATGCATGGAATTACCACCGGTCACAGACGATTGGTCCGTACAAGCTTTCACTCAAGGGTTGAACGAGCTAAGCTCGACAGCATCACATCGGCTGAAACAAAATTTGATCGAGTATCCATCGATAACTTGGGTAGATGTACACAACCGATACCAATCGAAATTTAGGGTCAAGGATGATCAGTTGGGAGCTCCGTACGGACCAGTGCATCAGAACATGACAGTTACTAAAAACCAAAAGGAGATCGATAGAGAACAAAGGTCAAACAGAGACCGATATCGACCGTACGTTGCAGATCGGGTGAACAACGGTTCAACACGTAATGCAGTTCGGAATAATCGAAGGGTTGATCGAGGGCAAAAGTCTCGGGAACTTATGAGTAAGAGCGGCTTCGATAAATATGCCGATCCTATAGAAGCACCTCGATTATCAGAATATAACTTCAGCGTTGGTGCATCCGCTATCGTGTCGGCCATCAGACGCATCAAAGACACTAAATGGCCTCATCCTATGCAGACCAATCCTGCCCGAAGAAATCCCAATCAAACGTGCGAATATCATGGTACCCATGGCCACAGAACGGAAGATTGCAAGCAACTAAGAGAGGAAATAGGCCGCTTATTTAACAAAGAGCACCTTCGGAAATTCCTGAGTGATAGGGCGAAGGACCATTTTAAAAACAAGGATTTCAGCAAGCAAACCGAGCAAAAGAACCGCAGAACATCATCCACATGATCATCGGTAGTATCGATACCCCTCAGGGACCAATGCTTAAACGCACTAAAACATCGATTGTGAGGGAAAAGCGATCTCGGACTCAAGATTACCTAGCCATGGGGACTTTGTCCTTTGATGATGGAGATGCAGAAGGGGTCATCCAACCTCATAACGACGCACTGGTAATATCCGTAGTCATGAATAAAACTAAAATTAAGCATGTGTTAATCGATCCAGGTAGCTCGGCCAATATCATCCGATTGAAGGTGGTAGAGCATCTCGGCCTACAGGATCAGATCGTACCCGTAACTCTGGTTCTAAACGGGTTCAATATGGCATGTGAAACCACCAAAGGCGAGATAATCCTACCAATAAACGTGGCCGGAACCATCCAGGAGACAAAGTTTCACGTGATCGAAGGCGATATGAGATACAACGCCCTTTGCAGAAGGCCATGGATCCACAACATAAGAGCTGTACCTTCAACCCTACACCAGGCCCTCAAATTCCCGACATCGAGAGGTGTCAAAACAGTGTACGGAGAATAGCCAGCTGCGAAGGAAATATTCACCGTAGAAGAAGCTAAACCAATGTCCTCATCTTCACTGATAAAAGGATTGGGCTCGGAAGGAAAACGGGAAACCAAATAGCAATCACAGACATCGGCTTCGTCCTAGCTAGACAACTAGAAAATCGAAGAGGATGATGACCAAAGGGTCCCTCGATCTTTCATGATTCTCGAGGACTCCGACGCCACTAAATCAACAATCGAAGAACTAGAGTAAGTCACATTAATCGAGCACTGGCCCGAACGAAAGGTATAGTTGGGAACGGGGTTATGCCCCGAACTCTGGAAGAAACTTGTTCAATTCTTATTGATAATATCGATTATTTTTCCTGGTCCCATTTAGATATAATAGGGATCCCGCCGGACATAACGACGCATCGGCTAAGTTTGGACCCCAGGTTCAGACCGGTGAAGACAAAGAGAAGGCCCCAGTCCGAAGTAAAGACACGCATTAATAAAGGACGAGGTAACCAAACTTCTTAAAGTAGGGTCTATTCGGGAGGTAAAATATCCCGAATGGCTAGCCAACGTAGTTGTAGTCCCTAAAAAAGGGAACACACTTAGAATGTGTGTGGACTATAAGGATTTAAACAAAGCATGCCCCAAAGATTCCTTTCCGCTGCCCAACATCAAACGCATGATCGATGACACGGCCGACCACGAGATCCTCACTTTTCTCGATGCCTATTCCGGGTATAATTAAATCCGGATGAACCCGGAGGATCGGGAAAAGACTTCATTTGTCACCAAATATGGAACGTATTGTTATAATGTGATGCCTTTCGGGCTAAAGAATGCAGGATCTACTTACCAACGCCTAGTAAATAAAATGTTCGAACAACAAATAGGAAAATCAATGGAAGTTTATATTGATGACATGCTAGTTAAATCCCTGCGCGCAGAGGACCATTTGACCCATTTGCAGGAAACGTTCAAAATTTTGAGGAAATACAACATGAAGCTCAACCCCGAAAAATGTGCTTTCGGGGTCGGTTCGGGTAAGTTCCTCGGCTTCATGGTGTCAAATCAGGGAATCTAGATTAATCCCGATAAAATCAAGGCTATCGAAGACATCACCATTGTGGACAGCGTGAAAGTTGTTCAAAGGCTAACGGGACGAATTGCAGCCTTAGGCCGATTTATTTCGAGATCATCAGATCGAAGTCACAAATTTTTCTCTCTACTCAAAAAGAAGAACGATTTCGCTTAGACGCCGGAATGCCAACGGGCATTAGAGGAACTAAAGCAATATCTATCAACCCCACCACTACTTCACACTCCAAAAACAGATGAAAAACTTTGTTTGTACTTGGCAGTATCAGAAGTCGCCGTAAGCGGTGTCCTAGTTCGAGAAGAGCAAGGTACGCAATTCCCCGTTTATTATATAAGTCGAACCTTAGGAGAAGCGAAAACTAGATATCCGCTCCTAGAAATATTGGCACTTGCACTGATAAACGCCTCCAGGAAGTTAATGTTGTACTTTCAATGTCATCCCATATGTGTATTAACCACTTACCCGCTTCATAATATTTTGCACAAACCCGAGTTATCAGGCCGACTGGTCAAATGGGCCGTCAAACTCAGTGGGTACGATATCGAATATCAACCCCGTACGGCCATCAAGTCTCAAATTTTATCAGACTTCGTGGCCGATTTCACGCCAACCCTCGTACCCGAAGTCGAAAAAGAACTTTTGTTGAAATCAGGTACATCATCGGGGGTATGGATCCTTTTTACCGACGGGGCTTCGAACGTGAAAGGGTCCGGGCTGGGCATAGTTTTGAAACCACCCATAGGTAACACTATTAGACAATCTATTAAAACTATCAGGTTGACTAACAACGAGGCCGAGTATGAAGCCATGATTCCAGGTCTCGAGCTAGCTAGAAACTTGGGAGCAGAAGTCATTGAAGCCAATTGCGACTCCTACGGAAGAGATTTTTAGAGTCGTTGAATAGTTACCCGGTTTAGAGGTAGTTGATATACTAGAAAGAGAAACTTATACCTTCACAAATAGGTAGCGAGAATATGGAGGACTAGTTATAGAGTCAAATGTAACCAGTGGATGTATATAATTATACTTGGTTGAAATAAAACTTTTAATTTTGACCAAAAAAAAAAAAACACATTTTAATTGTTTTTATTAATTGTTGTTATATGATAAAACTTTTAACCGTGAATTTTTTCCTGTTGGCAAACATTTTAATCTTGTTGCCAGAGTTTAACCGTAAATTGTTCTTTTTTCCCCCAAAATTTAAAGTTTCTACTGATGTAGTAGAATGGTAAAATAAGGGAATGAGTTTAATCATATATTTAAGTAGCCTAAAAAATTATGATTTCAAGAGATTTTCCGAATAAGATAAAATTTGAACTAATTAAATAAACCATCCTTTTTTGTCTTTTCGAAAGTCATGGACACAGTTACGATTTCGACTGCAACCATCCCATTTCCTACTAATAAAAATTAAATTAAATACTGTATTCATCTAGGTAATACTAAGATGCCAAATATCCTCTATTATGTAAACTTCCCATGAATGCACATTTTGTACTGAAGTACATGACTAGAATCTGACGAAATTTGTATTGTGATCTCCATTTATTCTGAATATTATAAAAAACGCTTTCTCTATTTCTTGTTTGTTAATACTAAAAGATGTACATATCTTAGAGTTGCATGCATATGAAAAATAACGGAGACTCTCCCCTCTACATCAATAAGAAAAATATGAAAATCTAAAGGAAGGTGATTGTCGGTTAAAACTCAGTAAAGTCTACACCTTTGTTGGTAAATTGAATCACCTTTCCTTTTTCTTTTATTTCTTTGCTCTGATCATTTAACACCATAAAACTCTTTTGTTTTATGGATGTCGCTCCAAAATTTGCCAATACATAAGCTTTTTGAATAACTAAAAATGTTGCCAACCAAATTGAATTTGTGTACCTAGGGCACAAGAACTAAGGGCATTAATTTATTCCGTACGGAGGTTGAATTTATGAAACACAAAATCTTATCAGAAACAACATGAAAATCAATAGATTTGAAAATATTTAAGAACTTTCCCACATATCGGTATTAAAGATTCAATGTATTTCTAACTTTCTAAATATGTAAAACAAATGAATTCAACCTTAATATAAAATTGGGATGGGTTTTTAATAACAATCAAAACCAAGATTTGTATAACAAACAAATAACAACAGATACCACTAAACAACTACTAATTACCAGTTTAAAGGTCGTCGGTCACGACATTGACGACCTTTTGAACTTCCTTTGGCAAGAAAAAGAACCTCTAATTGAATCAACGAGGCACCAAAAATTAGGTAAAAGGACAACTAAAATTTTTGGCACCTCATTGACCAATAAGAGATCTTCTTCTACAATAAAAATACAATAATGTGATACCTTGTTTTATGTCAAAAATCATACATTTTCACCTGTATTTATAGCCCATTCTAGACTTGGTCTTAGGCAAGTAGTTTAGCCCATTTGGTAAATTGTTTATAATATTAGATTTGATAAATCTACTTCTAGCATCATTAATTCATGTATTTAATGGTATTTTGTTTCATAAATCTATTTCACACATTATTAATTAAATATTTCACCAGTCTATGGTCGTAATTGTTGTTTTACTTAATTGAAATGTAGAAACTGAATCTAATTTATATTAGACATCATTAATTCAAGTATATTTTAACAATTCATCAGCTTACGATTTAACTTATGGGCAGTATTTTAAAAGGCGTGGGTGATTGGCGAGATATTTTATCTAACACGGGGCGAGGGGAAAGCCCTTGGGCACTGGGAGTAAGCTTCATGAGTATTTAATTTTTAATATTTTTATAAATTAATAAATAATAATATATTAAAATTGTAAAAAAATTCATAAAATTATAAATTTATTTTAAAAGTAAATCTATTATGAGCATGCCAGCATGTTCATGAGCGATACAAAAGAATATATATTTTCACTTGAAAACTAAAAGATACAAAAGATGCATTACACCTATAACATGACTGTGATAGAACATACTTAGAGTTATAAACATGATATTCCAGTGAAAATAAAATAAAGTTATTATTTAAAACTTAAAACTAGATAATAAATTATAAATACTTATTGTATAATACAAGTAGCCAAAATAGAGTTATCAAAACATTATCTAAACAAGAGTGATATCAAAAGAAATTCTAAAAATAAAAAACTAATGTGAAAATAATAAATTAGAGAATAAAAAAATAAAGCATAAAGAAGGAAAATGCTAGCGTAGAAGTAGATTAAAAATTTGAGGGCAAAACGCTTTGCTTTTAGTTTGCATTTCGTCTCAAGTGTATTTGTTACTCAATAGTAAACAACAAAGAAACAATATTACGAAATTATGATAAGCGATTAGAAAAAACCTTTGCTTTTTGAGACTTTTAGTTTGAAAATTTATTATGTTTTAACTTTTCCAATGAACCGGCAGTCATGAGAGCTCAAGGAAAGCCTTGGTTGCTTGGGAGACATTATGTAAACCACATTCAGCAAGTGGTCTGAACTTCATAGAGTTTCATACATGGAATAAAGCAGCCATCAGTAACCTACTGTGGGCTGTAACAACCAAGAAAGATGGACTTTAGATAAAATGGATTCATACCCTCTATGTCAAAGGGAAAGAATTGCAGCAACTGAATACACCTACACAAGCCTGCTGGCTGGTAAGGAAATTAATGGATGCAAAGAAATGGTTTCTGAACATGGACTACAATGTGACATTACAGAGTTGTTGTGATAAAGATAAGTTTAGCATCAAAAAACTTACTTAATCCTTCTTCCAAAGTTTCAAAAAGTTCAATGGAAAGGCTAGTGCTAGGACCAACTACTATACCAAAGCATAAGTTCATTCTTTGGCTGGCACTACTGGGTCGATTGGCTACTGTCGATTGATTGCAGAAATGGGGCATACATGTCCAAACTGACTGTGTCTTGTGTACCAATGGAGCTGAGGAAAACCTGCAACATCTGTTCTTCCAGTGCCCCTACTCATCCCAAATTTGGACTGGTGGTGAGTCAAGTAAACAAAACCTTCGAGGTTCGAGAAGGTAGAATGCAAAGGTATTTAGATAAACTGCTTGTAACTTTGCACCATTTCAAACAATGGACTTTACGGAATGTACCACGGGAACAGAATAATGAGGCCGATGTGCTTGTGAATTTGGGGTCATCGGTCGAGGTAGATGACTCGGGCTCGGGGAATGTTGTTCAACTTTCGATATCGGCAATCGAAGGAGGTCACGCCGAAAGAAATTCTACAAGCTTAACCTAGGATTGGAGAAGCAAGTATATTGAATACTTGAAGAGCGGAAAACTCCTATCGGACCCTAACGATTCCAGAAACCTGCGGACTAAAGCTGCTCGATTCACGTTGGCTTCGGAAGGAACGCTGTACCGAAGAACATTCAATGGACTGTTAGCAGTATGCTTGGGTCCGGGAGATACGGATTACATCCTACGGGAAGTGCACGAGGGTACTTGCGGGAATCACTCTGGAGCCGATACATTAGTTCGAAAAATAATCAGAGCAGGGTATTATTGGATCGATATGGGCAAAGATGCGAAGGAATTTGTTCGTAAATGTGACAAATGTCAAAGGTTCGCACCGAGGATCCACCAACCCGGAGAGCAACTCCACTCAGTTCTATCCCCATGGCCGTTCATGAAGTGGGGAATAGATATCGTTAGCCCTCTTCCATCGACCCCAGGTAAAGCCAAATTCATTTTATTTATGACTGACTATTTTTCTAAATGGGTTGAAGCGCAGGCGTTCAAGAAAATAAGAGAGAAAGAAGTTATAGACTTTATTTGGGATCATATCATATGCCGATTCGGGATACCCACAGAAATAGTGTGTGACAATGGAAAACAATTCGTTCGCAGCAAAGTAACAAGATTCCTCGAAGACCACAAGATAAAAAAGATACTATCAACGCCATACCACCCCAGTGGGAATGGACAGGCCGAATCAACGAACAAAACTGTCATTCAAAACTTAAAGAAGAGGTTGAACGACTCTAAAGGGAAATGGAGAGAAATCCTACCCGAAGTCCTTTGGGCATATCAGACGACATCAAAATCCAGTATGGGGGCGACCCCATTCTCCATATGGGTCCGAAGCATTAATACCAGTCAAACTTGGTGAACCCAGTGCCAGATTTCGATTCGCAATGGAAGAATCAAATAATGAGGCTATGAATACCAACCTCGAACTATCATACGAAAGACGAGAAGCTGCTCTCGTCCAATTGGTCGCCCAAAAGCAGCGAATCGAAAGATATTATAATCGAAGAACCAAGCTCCGCCATTTCAAGCTTGGGGACTTAGTGTTAAGAAAAATTACCATCAATACCTGAAATCCGAACGAAGAAAAACTAGGAACGAATTGGGAAGGACCATATCAGGTGCTCGAGAACATCGGAAAGGGATCGTACAGGCTCGGCATTATAAACGGCAAACAGCTATCAAGCAACTGGAATGTATCACATCTAAAACGATACTACTGATAAGGTATGACCTTTCCATATTCGTTTATATTTCAAAACTGACCCCTGTAGAAGTCCGAACAAGGGCTAAGATGGATCTCTCGCTTGAAAGCACGCGTTGTACTCTTTTTCCCTTAGACCGGTTTTATCCCAAATGGGTTTTTTCTGCAAGGTTTTTAATGAGGCAACCATTGATCGTGCATCATTTACAACAATATCCGAGGCCTCACAAGGTTACAATAGGGTTCCATTAGGAAATATTGTAAGAGCCAAATGGTCGAAGCGAACCATGCTCATATAGATTGGCCCGAACCCAGGCATGTAATAACGTGCGAAGAAAGTTTTCTTCTTTATCGATATCTTATATCCAAGGAAAATTCCTCTATTTTGAGATTTATTATGCAATCAGAATTAAGATAAACTTGACCTCTAAGCCTACGGGCTACCTTTATTTCGAGTTCGAGCAAACACTCACTCGACCATTACGCCTCACTCGACCATTACGCCTACAGGCTACATTACTTCGAGTTCGGATCATTCACTCGGCTAAGACTAAGGGCTACTTTTATTTCAAGTTCGAGCAAACACTCACTCGACCATTACGCCTACGGGCTACATTACTTCGAGTTCGAATCATTCACTCGACTAAGCCCATGGGCTACTTTTATTTCGAGTTCGAGCAAGCACTCACTCGACTATTATGCCTACGGGCTACATTACTTCGAGTTCGAATCATTCACCCGACTACTTACATTACTTCGAGTTCGAATCATTCACCCGACTACTAAGCCTACAAGCTACTTTTATTTCGAGTTCGAGTAAACACTCACTCGAACATTACGCCTACGGGCTACATTACTTCGAGTTCGAATCATTCACTCGACTAAGCCTACGGGCTACTTTTATTTCGCGTTCGAGCAAACACTCACTCGACCATTACGCCTACGGGCTACATTACTTCGAGTTCGAATCATTCACTCGACTAAGCCTACAGGCTACTTTTATTTCGAGTTCGAGCAAACAATCACTCGACCATTATGCCTACGGGCTACATTACTTCGAGTTCGAATCATTCACCCGACTACTAAGCCTACGGGCTACTTTTATTTCGAGTTCGAGCAAGCACTCACTCGATCATTACGCCTACGTGCTACATTGTTTCGAGTTCAAATCATTCACTCGACTACTAAGCCTACGGGCTACTTTTCTTTCGAGTTCGAGAAAGAACTCACTCGACCATTACACCTATGGGCTATATTTCTTCAAGATCGAATCATTGACTCAACTAATAAGCCTAAGGGCTACATCGCTCCAAGTTTGAGTAAGCGCTCGCTCGGTTACAGAGGCTACAAAGTCCAAATTTGATTAAGTTATTTAAATCATTGTGAAAATATTCATAAGGCGTGATTAAATCCCTCACAAGATAGGAAACAAAAATAGAAGCAAGTCAGCAAAAAAGGATATATATCTATATACAAATTTATCTGCATGGGTGATTACAACGTAAAAACTAAGAACTAAACTTCTCGGTCAGGAGCGGTCTCTTCTTTATCAGGCTCCCCCCGTTTTCGGATCCACTCTTGCTCCCATCGTCATCATCATCGTCATCATCATCGCCATCAGAAACCAGAGCTCCAGCATCGGCTTCGAGTTCTTTGGCCCTTTTTATCTCTTCAGCGAGATCGAAATCACGAGCATGGATCTCCTCGAGAGTTTCCCTTCGGGATCGGCACTTAGCAAGTTCGGCGACCCAATGTGCTCGAGTATCGGTGGACTCGGCTGCCTCTCTTTCCTGGACTTGGGCAGCTTCAGCATCAGCTGGATACACGGCCACGAGCCCATCCGCATCGGCCTTTGCCTTTTCGGCATCAGATTCAGCATCAGATTCGGCCTTGGCAAATACAGAGGCCAACCGAGCGTCAAGCTCCTCAATTCTTCTTGCTTGAACAAGGCCTTTTCCCTTCATTTTCTGAAGTTGGGTTTCAGACAATGATAACTGGGCTCGAGCAGCCTCTTTTTCTGCAGCAAATCGGTCCATACCTTCTTTCCACCGCAAAGACTCCGTTCTTATCACGTCGACCTCCTCACGAAGCTTTCCGATCATCTCGATTTTTTGCTGGAGCTGTGAGACCGAAATGTTAGCTATTGTTCTGGTATCAAGCCCATAGGATTTCAAAAGCATCATTACCTACTCAGACAAATCGGTCTGATCTCGATAAGCCTTTGGCCAGCTCAACTCAGAGGTCTTTTATTTCCTCTTTTCTCTTCCATAAGGAAAGTCTAAGGGAGTTCAACTCGTCAGTAGCCCGTTGTAGGTCAGCCTCGTATCGATGCAGCTCATTTTGGGATCGAGAACATTGTTCTTGATGAACTACCACTGCCTACAAAGAAACAAGAAGCGAAGTTAATGAAAAATGAACATAAAGATAGTACCGACAGAATAATATTAAAATCTCACGTGATTCAAAGCCTGCCACAATCCGAGAAAAAGATTCGATTCATCACCAGCACCGACAATGTCCTCAATGCTGGTAAACAGGTCACGAAAGGGATCTTCTTCATCATGAGGCCTATCTAGATCGAAGGCTCCCAGAGGTCGAGCTTCCTGAATCACCCCTGCGGAAAAAGCGGGAAAGGTAGACGAATCCTCGATTGTTGCTGCCCCAAATGAATCGCCTGGAGCATTCTCCTCAGTTCGAAGGGGTTCGAGGGCCTCTTCGGTCGTATCCCCTTCCCGTTGACTCTGATGAGATGCGTCCTGGATATTCGATAGTTCAAGGACTCTACTCGAATCTTTCTCCGGTATATCCTCAGTTCAAGGCGGAGCCTCATGGAGCATCATCGATCCAGCCGACGATGAGGCATCGGTGGTTCTCTTCATTCAGACCGCCAGCGCGGACTCATCATTTTTTTCTTCTTCATCTTCATTCCTTAGGTGCAGAACGGATTCCACGGTCAAAGGAATGACATTCTTGTTTGGCTTACGAGCCATCCTTCTCTTCGGTTTTGGATCTTTGCGAACGGGGGCTCTTTTCCTTTTATTTTCCTTCACCGGCTTTGGGACAGAGGCCGAAAATTCCTCCTCACTGGACAAGGGCCTCAAAATCACGTCTTTACCCAAACCTGCATATGGAAAACCGTAATAAAATATTTTGAAAACCACCTCGTTTGAATCATCAAAGAGTACGAGAAATGAGCTTACCATGATTTTTGGCTTCCTACCGACCCTTCGACAAATCACGCTATGAGAGCTCGGTGTATGTGGAGGTCGAAACAAGGGCTCGTACCCAGTTCTTGAGATCGGGAACTGCTTCGGGCATCCAGGGAACCGCTACATCACAAAAAGAGGAGTGTCGATGAGAGAATAAATGAAAGAACAAAGTAGAAGTAACAGCAAGATCACACTTATGTTTCACATTCCACTCCTCGGGAAAGGGCATCTTTTCAGTGGGAATCAGGTCGGAATTCCTTACTCGAACGAACCTGCCCATCCAACCCCGGTCCCTGTCCTCGTCAATACTCGAGAATAGAGCCTTGGTGGCCCGACGCTGAAGTTTTATTAACCCTCCTCGAAAAATTCGAGGACGGTACAATCAGATAAGATGGTCGAGGGTAAACGACATCCCTTCGATGTTGCTCACAAAATATCGGATCAAGATAACGATCCGCCACAAAGAAGGATGGACCTGGCCTAGGGTTACCTGGTATTGATGACAGAAGTCGATAATAACGGAATCAAGGGGACCTAAAGTGAAAATGTAAGTATACACATTCAAAAACCCTTTCACGTAAGAAGTGGTATTTTCGTCAGGAGTAGGAATTATTATTTCTTTTTCATCCCAATTGCAATCCTGCTTTAGCTGTTTGAGGTGCTTTTTCGTTATCGAACACATGTACCTTGATACCGACTTACACCGGTCAGGGACCGATGAACCTTTATCGACCTTAAAATCTGAAGTAAGAACACACGCCCCGGGAACACACTCTTCAGGCCGTGGTTCTGCCGGTGTCTCATCGGCAGCACACTGTGAAGATGAAGCCTTCTCTTTCTAAGGAATGGTTTGTGATGTTTTCGCCATTTTCGAATTCAAAGGTGAGGAATAGAAGAAAGTGACAAAGATTTGATAGAATTAAAGAGGGGCTTGTGCAGAAAGAAATCACAGATCTTCTGGTAAGTTGGAGAGTACGAAGAAAAACTTGGGAAATTTGGAAGATAGAAGATGTAAAAGTGGTAAAAGATAAAAGAAAGGGTTATTTATAAGTTCAAGCGATAGCGGTTCAGTATCACCGGTGGCCGACCACTTCCTGACATGCATTAAATGCCTTGAAAGACTAAACCGACGGGACAGCTACCAGATGTGTCAGGTTATAATCCGATCGAGCCGTTAAAAAATCATATGGTTTCTCACCTCATTCTTTCTGAGAAACGAGGGGACTATCTGTATACGGTCGAAATAGATATCGGCCTTAGCATGTCCGATCGAGTTCGAACGATGATCTATCGAAGTAAGATCCCGAAGGTAGGACAAATTAATCTCGAACCCGGAGAGGCCGATCCGTGTCGAGTTCAATATCATTATCAAGCTCGAATTGAAATCGAACCATGATGCAGAGTACATCTATCATGCTGATAATCTAGAGACCAACCAACATTGACCTCGAATCAATTTGAGGGCCCGGGCTAGGATCAGGCTGAAACCAAGATCACGAGCTTGAGTCGAAATCAAGCTCAAACCAAAATCGGGGGCTCTAAGCAAGATCGAGCTCGCAGACAAAAGCCGTTGCCATCCCACTAGAGAGAATCTTGACAGAAATTGTAAAAAAGCTGACTTATCATGGGTCCCCCACTAAATATTTATTTTATTATGCTTGGAGCCAAATCCCTCCACTATAAAAGGGCTTGGTTACTATTTCTGTAAAATAGGTTTTTCTCACACTTACATTGTAATAAAAGCGCTATATCTTTCTACAGTAAAGAATCGTACTTTCAGATTTCTTAGATTGATTCTATTTGTTGAATCCTAAGATTCATTGTTCCTGACAATCTTATCTATTTTGCATTCTCTACAATCTATATTTATATTTCTATTTATCATTACATTTTGTGTTAAGTTACGCCACATATCCTCGGAACTGCGTATAAATTCAACTCTATTCATTTTTCGGGTAAACAGAACCATCATGCGGAATTTAAACTCCTAAGGCAGGATGGAACAATGTTTTTTGAGCATACAGTCATTTAGGATTCTAGGAGCTTAGTCTGAATTTATAGCAAGGTTTACTTGTGCAAAAGAAAAAGAATTAGATGGCCATTTTGTTAGACATATAAATATGCAAGTTAAATTTTAAAACAAAGACCAAGTCTATTTCCTTCTTAAATTATACCTTAGATGACTTTTAAACCCTTTTACAAATATATTTCAATCACTTCTTAGATTTCAAAATAGGAACTGTCTATCCCTTACATTTACAACACCAAAATTTAGAGGAGGTTCCGCAGAAGATAACCTTTTTCCATTATCCAGAACCATAATAACGAATGAGTTTTAAACCAGATACTGAGAAGACAAGAAAATGAGAACATACTCTTATTGATGTCATTCCAAGGTGCCGACTTATTTGTGGTTGAAACTCTCTTCCCAGAAATAAACATATCCAATTTAAGCCATGAGACTTAGACAGATAATGCATGTACATAATAGACATAAGAGCTCTCCTATTTGTCACATCTACCTTAAGCAGGTTTCACTAATTTAAGCACAATATTTGAGGCAAAGATTGAAGATAGTCTGACATGGTGAACTATGCATGAAGATCAACAGATTTTGACAAGTGAGGTGAGCTTATAACTCACTCACAACAGGTGCTAATAGGGATAATCATCTTATCTAATATTTCACACAGAATTAAACGTGATCATGCTTCAGTTACACGAGTCATACTTGAAAAGAACAGTCATGCTTGGGACAAACATTAAGTATAGATACCACGCAAGTTACATGCATGGATTAACTAGTTACTCTATAAGATATTGTAACTTAAATTAATTCATGATTTGTTTACCCGAAAAATCAGATAACGTTAAATTTGTGTATGGTTCTAAGGATATGTGATACCCTTTGATATAAATCATATAGAGATAGAAATATGTGGATTCTTGACTATGAGAATGGGAATAGTGAGCAAAAAGAATGAATAAGATAAAAATGAAACAAGCACAAGGAGATATCTTTCAATATGAGAAGTGATCTTTTGTTACAGTGTATTCGGTCTCCCCCTCTGCTTACGAGGATTTTTCCTTTATAATAGAGAGATCCTACTTTATTTAAAATAAAATAAAGCATATAGTAGATGACCCATGATAAATTGTTTCTTTCTCGATTCTCGCCAAGATTCTCTCCCTTAGTGCGGTTGTATCGACTCTTGTCTGAGCTTGATACTGGCTCGAACTTGTTATTGGGTCGACTCCTCGGTTTTGGCTTGAGTTCGACCTTTGGGGCGGGCGTGGTGTATTTCCGATATCGAAGCAATGCCTTGCGGATCGATTAGGTCACGGGCTCGATAAAAGGATCGAGCCGACTCCTCGGTCAGCCTTCGGACTCGAGGTTCTTTTGCACTGTCTTCGGAACTCATCCCAAAATTCCACTCCGGTTGCTTGCCACTCGAACTCGATCGAATGTAGGAAGGCCGAAATCTATTTCGACCGTATACATGCTTGAATTTAATAAAGCACAAGAACAACTCAATCACATACCAAAAGGAAATCGGCTGGGCATACTAGCCACAAGATTTTATTGTGTTGAGAAGCAAACTAGGGTGAGTAGTGTCGTCAAGCTCTGCTCCACAATCAGCTCGAAGCTCGAACTCAGCCGGGTGAGAATTCAGCAGAAGGAAAAAGAATTAGAGTCGGAAGATTAAGACTAAAAATATATTTTTAAGTGAATTGGTGAGTTAAAGGCATGGCTGTTGAGGTCATTAACTCCGATTATATCCAATTTAATAGCTCTTTACCGTTTGAGTATTAGGTATTTGAAGAAAAAAGAAAAGTGTTGGTGCTGAGTGAAAGGAAGGAAGAACCAGTGAGAAAAGCTAAAGACCTCACCTTTTCAAATGCCTTGAGGGATTGATTTGAGAGCAAGAGAGTCATGGGCTCAAATCTCGATGAAACCGCTTGAAATCACTGTTGGTTTTGATACTCTGAGTTATCTCGTGCTTTTACTCACCGGATCTTAAATGGGGTTGTTCATGTGGCCGTTGGATCTTCATGATACTTGAGTAAAGAAGTTGATTCATACCACGTTTTTTGAAGTTCTAAGGTCTCTGAGATTTCTGTAGTTCTTAGACATGTGACAAGGTGGAAAGGAGAGGGCAAAAAGGGGACATGATGACGGGAGGTAAGAGGTGGGTGGTGGGTAGAGAGACAGATAGATAGAGAGAGATAGGGAGAGAGAGAAGAGAAGGATCGTCGACGGACCAACGGTTCTCTCTAGGGTTTAATGATTAGAGAGAAAAGAGAGAGGCGACGACTGATCGGATGAGTAAAGAGAGGAATGAATTTTTAGGGTCTCTAAAGAAAGGGTTTTAAGTATTAACGGTTTATCGTGGATTGTTGGATGGGGAAATTAAACGACTAAGATTATTTAGTGCAGATCTCGTCATAAAGGAAAAAGGCCAGCGATATAAGCCTTTCGTTGATAATAGACGGTCACTATCATTTTGTGCTTCTTTTGTGAGTGGAATGAATTATTGATGTGGTGATCCTTGTCGAAGACTAGGTAGGTAGAAAAGTATATTTTGAAAAATATGATTTTGAAAATTGAAGATATATATTGTATATATCATATGTTCATATAATAATCTTTCTCGTTTTTGGATTATGACATACATATTCAAAGACCCATTGAACTTCTCCATACCATATCCAAACAACAATTACTATGTAATCTATCTTGCTGACAATGCCTTCTTCAAAACTACCCAGATGACGTAGTTACTTTGATGACGAGATCATTTCCTAATTATAGAAAGTGAATCACAGATGAAAACGTTTACCTAGGGTGTGGCAGAACCTTTTTATGTTTTCTTCTGATCCCAAAGGAATGAGGTCTCAAAGTAGTTCGAGGGCATGAAGAAAAAATAACATAAATTGGGTTGGCCAAGCCTAACTGAGACTGCCCACATATTCATATAGAATCAGGCCAAAATGTAGTTTAATTACAACAGGAATAAAAAATAGTAAAAAGTAATGCAATTGATGTGATCGAGTCTAACTCAGACTACCTACGTATCCGTATGAAATCAAGTCAAAATATAGTTTAATTACAATAAAGGGACCAAATCCGATGCAAATTTCCTACATATCCCACCAAGGAAAATCAGGTCGCAACGTAGTTATGATTACATGGGGATGATAATATCAGATTTCTATTACAATAAGATAGGACCCTACGTGGGTTTCCTACATATCCTACCATTGGAAGTCAAGTCGAAGTGTAGTTCTATTACAATAAGAACGCAACAAAAGAGGAACTAACTTGACAGTCTTCTAACGTAATATGTTTTGATTCCGTCTTAGTTTATGGGCTTTGTGTGTACTTTGCCATCCATTTCTTCTACGATCAATGCTTCTCCTGAAAGTACCCAGTAAACTATATACGGACATTGCCAATTTGGCGCAAATTTGCTTTAGCTTCGTCTTGTTGAGAAAATATTCTCTTCAACACCAACTGTCCCTGTGTGACTACCTAGGACTCACTTTCTTGTTGAATGCCTTGATCATTATATTCTGATAAAGTTGACCATGACAGACTATATCCATCCTTTTCTCATCAATGAGAATAAACTGTTCATTTGCTTTGTATCCATTTTGCGTTGCCAAGACAAACTTCATGAATAATCCTTAAAGAAGGTATTCCACCTCTACAAGTATCAATGCTTCTGTACCGTAAACCATCATATATGGTGTTTCCCTAATATATGTTCTAATCGTGGTGCAGTAGCGGATCAAAGTGTATGGCAACTTCTCATGGCACTGGTTGTGGTTGTCTACTATCTTTAACAATATACTTTTGATATTCTTGTTAGCCGCTTCAATTGCTCCATTTATCTATGATCTATAAGATTTTGAATTTTGATGAACAATTCTGAACCTCTTATAAGTCTCCCTCATAAGATCACTATTAAGATTGGCGGCATTGTCTGTTATAATTGACTGTGGAATGTCAAATAGGCAGATTACATTATTGCAAATGAAGTCTACTACCACTTTCTTTGTGACTGCCTTATATGTTAAAGCTTCAACCCACTTGGTAAAGTAGCCAATGTCCACCAGGATAAAATGATGCTTGTTTGATGCAGAAGTTTATATAGGCCCAATCATATTCATGTCTCAAGTGGTGAGTGGCCAAGGGGAACCCATCACGTTGAGCTCGTTTGGTGAAACTCGAATAGAATCTCCGTGGATCTGGCATTGATGGCATTTCTGCACATAGCCAATGTTGTCTCCTTCCATAATCATCCAAAATTATCCTGCTCTTAGAATTAGTTTTTTAGAGTGAAGTCATTCATGTGAGGTCCACATGTTCCTGTGTGTATTTCTTCCAACACCCTTATTGCCTCTACAACATTTACACATCCTAGAAATCTTAGATACAGATTTCTCATATACAGGATTTTCGGATTGAGGAAGAAATGGTTTGCCAATCTCCTCAGCATCCACTTTTGATTGTTGGTGGCATTCTATAGATACTCCCTGGTGTCGAGAAACCTCTTGATAACATAGGACCACGGCGTGCCGTCTGGTCTTCATCTACATGAAAATACTATGTATGTTGGTCTCAAATTTCTACCTCGATAGGATTGATGTGATTCTTGTTTGGATGTTGAAACATGGATGACAATGTAGCAAGAGCATCAACAAATTCATTTAGGATCCGAGGGATGTGCTCGAACTCAATCTTTGTAAAATTATTACATAATTCCTTCACGCAATTCAGATATGGAATAATTTTGACATTCTTGGTGATCCATTCTCCTTGGACATAATGAACCAATAAGTTAGTCACCTATAACTAGAAGCTCCTTCATGTTCATGTCGATCGCCATTATGATCCTAAGGATGCATGCTTCATACTCTACCATATTATTTGTGCATAGAAACCTTATCTTTGCCGAAATTGGGTAATAGTTTCCCGACTTAAAAACAACTCCGATTACAAGTCCTTTGAAGTTTGAGGCTCCATCAAAACAATCCTCCAACCGGATACAGTTATGAAATATCCTCTCTTGCAAATAATACTTCTTCATTAAGGTAGTAAGTCGTGAGTGGCCTATATTCTTTATCACCCGGGTTCATTGCATGGTGATCAACTTAGGCATGTCCTTTCATGGCCTTCTGAGTTAATATCAAATTCACTCAACAGTATCTGTAGTTTTACCAATTTATCGGTAGGCATTGGTTTATGAAAGATATAGTTGAGTGGGTACGTCCTTGATACTAAGTATGTGGTGTACGCAAATAGGTAGTGTCTCAACTTTTGGGCGATCCAATTTAAACCATGAGAGGTGCATTCCAACAAAGTGTATCTTGCCTCGTACGATGTGAACTTTTTACTTATATAATAGATGGCTTGTTCCTTCTTTCCTTTCTCGTCATATTACCCAATATGCATCCAAAACTATTATCCAATACAGATTGGTACAGTAACAGGGGATTTCATAGCTTTAGTGGGACCAAAACGGGCGGAATAGACAAATATTTCTTAATTTTGTTAAATGTCTACTGATAATTCTCCATCAACTTCGTGGTAGAGTCTTTCCTTAGAAACTTGAAAATAGGTTCACAAGTTACTATTGACTGTGCTGTGAACCGACTGATGTAGCTAAGGCTCTCAAGGAAACTCATCACGTTTCTTTTTGCTCCTTGGAGGAGGCAAGTCTTGAATTACCTTGATCTTTGAAGGATATAGTTTTGTTCCTTTCCTGCTGACGATGAACCCCAATAGCTTTCCGATAGGGACTCCAAATGCACATTTTGCAGGATTCGACTTCAACCAATATCCACGCAATCATTCAAAGAACTTTAGCAAATCAGTCAAATGATCTGAACCTTTTTGTGACTTGATGATAACATTGTTTACGTATACTTCGATCTCCTTGTGAATCATATCATGAAAGAGTGTGGTCATGGCCCTTATGTAGGTGGAACCGGTGTTCTTGAGACCAAACAACATCACTCCATAGCAATAGACTCCCCCTCCCCCCCACAATATGGTGAATGTTGTCTTATATGCATCATTCCCGTTCATCATCATCTAGTGGTATCTTTATCCACAAAGAAATCGATAAACAATTGCAACTTCTGTTTTGTGCAATTATAGATGCGTATATGGATATTTGGGAGAGCAAAAGCATCCTTGGGACTGGTCTTTTTGATATCCTGATAGTCCATGCATATCCTTATGTTTATGTTCTTCTTTGATACTGGCACAATGTTGGCTAGCCATGTAGGTACATCGTAACCCTCACGACATTTGCTTCAATTTTTTTAGTGACCTATTCCCTGATTCTCAAACTCAAATTTAGCTTGAACTTCCTTGATTTCTTCTTTATCGGTGGGCGAGCGGAATCATTTGGTAGCCGGTGCAACACGATATCGATGCTTAAATTGAGCATGTCATAGTATGACCAAGCAAATACATCGATGTACTGTTAGAGTAGTTCCATCAGTTCTCACTTATGTTCTACTTACAAGTGTATGCTAACTCTAGTTTCTTTCACCGTTTCTTCTTTTCCTATGTTGACCACTTTTGTTTCTTCTAAATACGGCTTCTGCTGACTTTCAAGTTTTTTGTTCTCTTGCGATAAATATTGGGCATCATGCTTTCATCACATTCCTCATACTTTCCTACCATTTATAATTTGTTTTATGATTTTGTTACATATCATAATCGTACACAACAATTGTTATTAATTGGATGCTGAAAAGGAGAGGCTAGTATAGTCAACATAAATAAAAATAGATATTTGTGTAGTATTTTAAAGGAAAATAAAAAACATCATTTCTGTAAAAGAGGAACGTCCATACGTTCAAAAACAAGGTAGTTAACAAAAGAGCAAAGACATGATTTAAGCCTCAATTGATCATGTTTTTGTTCAAGAACAATGACTATAGTTGCGCACTACCAAGACTAGCGTGAACCAACAATGGACTAATGGTCCAATTCTACAAGATCTTTTCTAGTTTGGCATCCCTAATGGTCTTTGCCTTGATTCAGCTTTACCATAATATTCCTCGATCATTGTTACAAACAGATTCTCAGTCTTATCGATAATATTTTTCCCCAGTGCGGAACTCTAACCTGTGTAGCACAAATATCGTTCTCCCAGTATTAGCAATATGAACTCCTTCAAGTGCAGGCTCATAACCTAGATTGACAATACCCTTTTGTTCCTTTAGGTGGATCGACTTGCTTATCTCATTGGCCTTGGTGTGAAGCCTAGATCCTAGCTTGTAACCATACTTCAGCATTTCTCTGATTGCTATCACTACCCATCTGGTGCCTTCATCTTACTAGATCACTTATTCCCATCCATTTTTACTGCTTGCATGATTTCTACTGTATGCAAGGTGGCTCCATCAAGTTTTTCTTATGAAAAGATTTAAATGTTTAGAATAGTTAGGACTGTTCCACTCTCCATGAACCACAATTTCTTGACAATCTCATTTGAATATAATGCACTGATGTAAGGCGGAAGGAACTGCTCCGGCCATGTGGATCCACGGCCCCTCTAAGTTGTAAAAGAATGATATTGTCACACTCTAACCTTAGAAGGTGCGATCGGCATACGATGCCCGAAGGCCCGTGTGAATGGATGTCCATGATTACACCTATTTAACCATAAGATCTGGGCCAACAAGGACTCCAAGTAACAATACCGGAAATTTTAAAAGGTACACAACTGACCGAGAATGAAACATTAACATCTATACAACTTCACAATTATTACCAACATGGTCATAACCAACCGTTACATACAACCAAAAATTAGTCTACAAGACTCTAAGAGTGCTAAAACATAGTACATGACTTGGTCGGGACAGGGCCCCACCGTGCCCAAAGTAACTTAAACATACACTTCGGTGTCTATTAACTTCTGAATCGCTACTCCGAAGAAGTGGAGTGCAACGACCAATAGCTGGGACAAATACCCCACTGGGGAGGGATGTCACCGGGTCTATCTACACTTGTAGGCATGAAAACAGCGCCCAAAAGAAAGAGGTGTCAGTATGAAAAATGTATTGTGTATGTGAGAATCAGAATACACGTAAATCCAAGACATAACATAAGAGATATGGACACATATTTTCAACCTGGATATAAAGAAAAAGCCACTGGGGGTGTAAACTGTGAAAACCATAAAACTTAAGTATGCAATTTTTATAAGAGGTCAAACCACTCATGGAGATTATGCACTAAACATAATAAATTATGACCCATCCACTCTTTGGGGCATGCCATTCATATTGTACCCAGCCTCGTAAAGGGCTTGATAAAGTTTATATCCTCAATCACATCGTACCCGATCTCAAGAGGTCTTGGTTGCACCCAACCTTAAGAGATTTTGGTCGTACCCGACCACTCAATGTCTCGGTAGGGTTTTATAACACATCATTCCATACCTGGCCTCATAAATAGATTGGTCGTACTCGGCCACACAAGGGCTCGATTGTACCCGGCTCGATAATATTTCACATTTTATCTTATCATACCCAAATAACTAGTGGTTGCACAATAGGTGTCGTACCTAGCCGTCTATAGCGTGACTCGGTAGAGTAAAATAGATACATATGTATTAGTGCAATGCATGGTAATTTTCAAGAGACACTAAGGTTTCACTCAAACGTATCAGAATCATACTTTCTAACATAAGACACTATCTGGGAATATTTTAGACTTTAAAAGAAAGCTACCGATAAATATGCACAAGAACAAAAACAACGTTATTGATAAGGGCTTAGAGCAAACCAATTTCCCACACTAAATCCTTTTGAGGGAGAGAGAAACTTACACCAAATCATGACAAGAAGGAAAGTTGCCATATATACCTTGTTGAAGAACTAGCTACGTTTTCCTGAATTCCTACGCCTTCGTGGTGATTAACTCAGCCTCCAATGAGTCTTCATAAATCAAGATAATAGGTGTTACAGTGATGATCCAAACCTTCTTCACACTAAATCCTGTTAGATTTACCTTCGACTTAGCCTTGGACTATTTGGGGAAATCTAGTAGAGGGGGTTTGAGAGCATTTTGGGAGAACTAATGTTGGTGATGTCTTCTAGAATGAGAGAGATAAAGGGCTTCACTGCCTTTTTATAATATAGTATGCCTAGGAAATGTCGCCGTCCTCATATGCAAAATGGGCCGCCTAGCCCCGCCCGGGCTACTGCACTCGGTGGGATAGCTGTCGCACTCTGGTCAATTAAATCTCACTCTCTGTCCGCTAACATGCTGCCAGGTGATTGGTAGAATCAAACCCTCGTTAATCCTTAACTCCATATATAGGGGAGTAGTGTGAGGTGTATCATCATCCCCTCCTTCAGTACTTTCGTCCTTGAATACTGAATTGTAGTCATTTCTTGCAAATTTCTTTAGTTATCTAGGGTTGTTCCCGCTAGAGTGGTTTTATTGTTGCCTCCTGTAGCATGGAACAAATGGGGTACCTAGTTTTCATGTATTTTTCAGTGTTCCAGGTTATTTTTTCTACATTATTGTTCCTCCAAAGTACTTTAACTGAAATAATCTCTTTGGTTCACAGTTTACACGCTTGACGATGTAGGATAGCTACCAGGACTTCTTCGTAAGATAAGTCCTCCGTAACTTGAATATCTTCAATAGGGGTAATACGGGATGGATCACTCAACCATTTTTGGAGCATAGACACGTGGAATACCGGATGTACTACTTCTAATTCCGGGGGCAACTCAAGCTTGTAAGCCACTTGACCAACTTTCTGAATAATTTGATATGGATCAATATACCGGGGAGTGAGTTTTCCCTTCTTATCAAATCTCATCACACCTTTCATGGGCGACACCCTTAGGAATACCTAGTCTCCCACGACAAACTCCAAATCTCGTCATCTAGTATCTGAGTAAGACTTTTTCCTACTTTGAGTGGTCAATAAATGACTTCGAATCATTTTTACATTTTCTATAACCTGTTGCACCAACTCAGGATCCAATAACTTTGTTTCACCAACTTCGAACTAGCTGACAGGAGATCTCCACTTCTTACTATATAGGGACTCATACGGTGCCATCTGAATGCTAGCATGGTAATTGTTGTTATAAGAAAATTTGATGAGCGGTAGATGATCCTTCCAATTTCCATTGAAGTCTAAAACACAGGCACTTAGCATTCCTCGAGCGTTTGAGTTGTGCGTTCGACCTGACCATCTATTTTTGGATGAAACGTTGTGCTAAGGTTGATTTTAGTGCCCAATCCCTTTTGAAATAATCTCCAGAAGTTGGCCGTAAACTGGGAACCTCTGTCTATTAGGATTAAGATCAGAGCTCCATGAATCCGAACTATTTTCTTGATGTATATCTTAGCATAATTATCAGCTAAGAAGGTAGTCTTAATAGGTAGGAAGTGAGATGACTTGGTGAGTCGATCTATGCTAACCCATATGGAATCGAATCTTCTGCGTGATCGCGGTAATCCGATACCAAAATCCATTTTGATCATCTCCTATTTCCAGGTTGGAATTTCCATATTTTGTAGCAATCTTCCTAGTTTCTGGTGTTCAACCTTAACCTGTTGGCAATTTGGACATTGGGCTCAACAATGTTCCTCTTTATGCAGTTCCACCAGTATAGCTGTCGAAGATCATGGTACATCTTGGTTGACCCTGGATGAATAGAATACCGGGACCAATGACTCTCTGTCATGATCTACTCTAGGAAGTCCCAACATCGAGCACGCATAACTGGTCGTGGTATCTAAGGTCTCCTTCGTCAGATAGCTCGAACACTTGCTTCTTTTGAAAGGTAATGCTTTCTCTAATTTTTACCAAGGCTGGATCATTAAATTGTCGTGCATTTACTTCAGCCACCAGCAATGATTCGACAGCATTTCAAACTGTGGCTCCTCCTTTACCGGTATCGATCAATCGTACACTTAAGTTAGCCAGCTGGTATAAGTCTTTGGTCATTTCAAACTTAGGTTTTTCCACATGTCGTAGACTACCCATGGATTTCCGACTTAGCATGTCAGCCACGATGTTTGCCTTCCCGGGGTGGTACAAAATATCAACACTGTAATCCTTTAATTATTCAAGCCACCTCTACTGCCTCCGATTTAGTTCCTTTTGCTTGAACATGTACTGCAAGCTCTTGTGAACAGTGAATATGTCAACACGAACTCCATACATATAGTGACACCATATTTTCAAAGAACATATTACAACTGCTAGCTTTAAGTCGTGAGTGGGTTAGCTTTGCTCATGTTTTCTTAGTTGTCTCGAGGCATAAGAGACAACTTTCCTGTGTTGCATTATAACACTGCCCAATTCCACTCCAGAGGCATCATAGCATATAACGTACCCCTCGGGCCTTTCAGGAAGAGTTAGAACTGGCTCAAAGGTTAACCTGTCTTTTAACTCATGGAATCTCTTCTCATAAAGATCGGTCCACCAAAATTTTGCCGCCTTATGTGTCAACTTCATTAGCGGAGCAACTATAGATGTGAAAGTTTTCACAAACCTTCGATAATAACCAGCTAACCCAAGAAGCCGCATACCTCGATAGGAGTTGTGGGCCTTGGCCAATTCTTAATTGCTTTGATTTTCTAACTATCGACCTTGACACCCTCATTTGATAGTATATTCCTTAGAAAGGCCACCGAGTTTAACCAAAATTCGCATTTGGAAAATTTGGCGTACAACTAGTGAACCTGAAGTATGCGTAAAACCATTTGCAAATGCTCTGTGTTCTCTGCTTCTGATCGAGAATACACGAAAATATCATTTATGAACATGATCACAAAGATATCCAAGAATAGCCTGAATACCTTATTCATTAGATCCATAAAAACTACTGGTGTATTGGTTAGGCCAAAGGACATAACATGAAGCTCGTAATGTCCATATCTGGTCCGCACGGTTGTTTTCAAAACATCTTCTTCCCTGATTTTCAACTGATGATACGAAAATCTGAGATAGATCTTGGAAAACTTCTTAGCGCCTTGTAATTGGTCAAACAAACCATCAATTCTCGGGAGCAGATACTTGTTCTTAATGGTCACCTTATTCAGCTGTCGATAATCAATACACATCCTTAACGAACCATCTTTCTTTTGAACAAATAGAGCTGGGGCTCCCCACAGGGAAGTACTGGGTCGGATAAAGCTGTTATCAAGAAGGTCCTTCAATTGATCTTTTAGTTCCTTCAACTCGGCATGATCCATTATCTACGGAGGAATACATATATCAGGTGGCAGATCGATGTCAAACTCGATCTCTCTCTCTCGGGTGGAATACCGGGAGCTCATCGGGTAGCACATCAGAAAATTTACTAACTACCGGAACCGAGTGAAGGGTTGGGGACTTCATCCCCGCATCTAGCACCCACACCAAATAAAAGAAACATCCTTTCATGATCATCTTTCGAGCCTTAAGGTAAGAAATAAACTTCCCTCTTTGTGCTGCCACATTACCCTTCATTTCGATAATGGGCTGTCCCGAAAAGTTAAAGTGAACAACTTTCTTCCAACAATCAATCGTAGCATAATAAGAGTCCAGCTAATCCATACTCATAATAACATCAAATTCTACCATTTCTAATTCATTTAAATCAGCTATGGTATGACGATCATAAATCGTCACATCACAACCTCGATATACCCTCCTAACTACGATAGACTCGCCCACAAGCATGACATTTCAAACGGTTGTCATAATAATTTAGGTTATTTACCATATTTACCAGTGACAAATGGCGAAATGTACGACAAAGTGGAACCTACATCTATCAAAGCATACACATTAATGGAGAATACAGATAGTATACATGTGACCATGTCCGCTGACGACTCTAGGTTCTATCAGCCTGACAATGCATAAATGCGGTTTTGTTGTCTTCCCGATCTAGTTACTCCACCTCTACCTCTATCTCTCCCCATTGGCGGTTGCATACCTTGATTATGAGGATGAGTTGTCGATAAAGAAGTTATCGCAGATCCCGGTGGCGATATCACGCCACCCACATTTCTCACTGGGAAATAATGCATGATATGACTGGGCTACCCACAAGAATAACACAAATTTTGAACCTAATGGAAATGCAAAAAATGACTTCTGCCACATCGGCCATAATGTGGCATTGGGGGTCTCGCCCTACTAAAATCCCCACTATTCTGTGAGCCCTGTCCTCGGGAATTCTGGCCTTGATCGAAATAAGCGGCTTGTTCTCGATGCTGGCCCTGGGACTGTGATGGAACTTTAGCCACCGAATTAGGTTAATGCCAAGAAAGCAGAGGTCTAAATCTGCCTCGCAACTATCCTGTATCACCCTGGACCAGGCTTTCTTAGATTGGCCCTGGTTGTGTTCTCAAGCAGCTCATTGTAGCCTCTTGCGATGCTCCACGTTATGAGCATCATCATGAATACGCGAAATATCCATAATCGGATTTAAAGAAGTTGTGGTACATTCATTTATCAGATGTGGTGCCAAGCCACCCGCAAATCTATGTACCCGATCAGTCATCTCAGCCACCATCGAAGGAGGATACCTAGACAAATAGTAAAATTGCATACTATACTCTAAGACACTCATATTACCTTGCTCTAACCGTAAGAATCTATCTTTTCTCGCTTGGTGGAGCTCAATGGGCAATACTGCTGCAAGAATGCCTCAGATAATTCCCTCCATCCTCCTACTGGGCCAAGAGTTCCCCTAGACTGTTCCCACGCCTCATACCAAATCACGGCTATATCCTGCAATCAGAGGAAATTTCTACAGACTCAGTGTCAGTGGCATGCATAACGCGTAGGGTCAAGATCTTTCCAACTGAAGAAATCTATAGACCGCACATGGAATTGTGCGTCCGCAGAACCAGCCGAGGTGTATTTTTATTAACAAATTTTAGGCCACTATAAATAAACGAGTTTCACATTTTTAGATCAAGTTTCAAAGTTTGAGCTACTGTAGCCGTTACATTTTGCCCTTTTAGGAAGTTTGTGGCTATTTTGGTGTTTAAACTTTATATTTAATGATTATAATATTAGATTATGAGTTTAATTAGAATTTCTTCTTTATTTTCTTCAATTCCCACTATGAGTAGCTAGATTCTTACTAGGGTTGTGACCCAAACCTAGTGTGTAAATCTTATGGGTACTTAATTTAATGCTTGTTTATGATTGGGTGTTGATTATGTAGCTTATTTTATGCTTCAATTTTAGAATTAATGGTTGAAAATAATGATTCATTCCTTTTTGACTTGGTCTCTACTTGAGAAAGAGGGACCTAGTCTAGGATAACTTGGCTAACAAGAAATTGGGCTAATTAAGGGTTTCATTTGCGTAATTAAAGGGTTTAAACTAGAGATATTGTGAGCTCGACTTTAGCTCATATCAACAATTTTGTTTGATACCCATTTGGACTTGAGAAAGCTAAATTGGGCAAATTCACTATTTGACCGAGAGGTATTGAGTGGTTAACGTAGATTTGAGAGCTATAATACACCTGAATCAACAAAACAAGTATTAACATATTTAACCCATTAGGCGAACATCCCTAGGCTTTTTAACTATTTGGAAAAATACCAAAAACAATCATTAGCTTCTAGTCTTTTTTCTTAGATTGTAATTGCTAGAGTAAAATTAGAATTAGAAATGAAAACCTTTTTTGGAAGTGCAATTTAGTTATTCCATTCGCTTTCAGCAAGTATATACTCCTAACACCCCTAGTAAATCCCTGTGGAAATCGATCCCAACTTTTGTTGGGTACTATTCTTCCAACGACCATTTCCACTCACTATTGAGCGCGGATTTGTTTTTTGAATATCCACTTTTCCTTCTGTCTTACTAATGTGTGTGAAAACTTTTAGGTACAACCATTGCGGCGAACAATGTTCTCGGAAATGTACCTTTGGGGGATGTGGACGGAGAGGATGAGCAAGTTGAGGAGGTACCACTTGAACCTCAAGCCAATCAAAAAGGCCGGGTACCTCATGACAATGTGCCCACTCCACCCCCACTTCCACCACGAGCGGCCCCACACTGGATACTACCCAACGAAGGTTATGCTAGTGCAATAGTCCCTCCGCGTATTAGGGCGGGCAACTTCTAAATAATCAATGCGATGCTCACTTTGCTTGATCAATGGGGATTCTTTACCGGTGATCCAACACAAAATGCTTTAAACATTTGATGGGGTTTGTGGATACTTATTGGGGGAGGAATCAAACGAACATCTCCGAGGATATATTGAGGCTAAGGTTTATTCCCATATCTCTACGGGGGAAAGCTTTAGATTAGTTTGAACGATTGCCGAACCATTCAATTCACACTTGGGATAAGTTGGCGGAAAAGTTCATTTCTAAGTGTTTCTCTCCTGGACACATGGCCACACTTTGAGATGAGATTCTGGCATTCAAGCAAGAACCGAATGAACTACTACACGAGATACGAGAGCACTATAGAACTATGGTCAAGGAATGTCCCAACAATAATATGACAAAAAAACATGATTCAACAAATCTTCTGTTGTGGGATTAACACAACCAACCAATGTATAGTGAATCAACTAGCTGGTAGAAACTTTATGACTACGCCTTATGCGAAGGCATGTGAGATTTTAGATGAGATGGCAAAAATATCATAAGTTTGGCGATCCCGGGCCAATGTTCCATAAGGAAACAACTTCCAAGGCCCAAGACACCAACAATGACGACCTCAAAACAATCAATACAATTGGAATTCTAACAATCAAGGGAATTGGAGTGGAAACAACAATCAAGGGAATTGGCATAACAATAACAATCAAGAAAATTGGAGTTGAAACAACCAAGGAAATTGGGGAGGTAACAATCAAGGCGGATGGAAAAATAATCAAGGCAACCGGGGGTCGGGTTTTCAAAGACCCCCGATGTACCAACAATCAAGCAACACACCTCATTTTCCTTCACATGGTTCAAGTTCTTCAGACAATGAGATGAGGCATATTGAAAGCATGTTCAAGCAAATGATGGAAAAGAATGCCGAATCGGATGCCCAACTTGCCTCACACAACACATCAATCTGCAACCTAGAAGTTCAAATGGGGCAAATCTCTTAAGATCTAAATTCTCGTCCTAGGGCGGCACTACCAAATGACATGGTGGTAAACCCAAAGGGTGGTAACAACATGGGGAATGCCATGGCTATTATCACAAGAAGTGGAAGAGGCAGAAATGCACCCACCTCAAGTTGAAGGCAACTTGTTGATGATGATCAAGTGATTCAAGAAGAAGAGATCCCGAACAATGTGGTGCAAACTAATAATAACATTCGAATTGCCATTGATGATACTGTGGAAGTGATGTAAGAGGAGGTAAACCCATCTAGGGAACACATTATTGACATACCGGAGCCGGTAGTGCAAAAGGCTAAGGCACCATTGCCTAAGCCTCCACCTCCATACCCTCAAATACTTGCCAAGATGAATGGTGAGAGTCAATTCAAAAAGTTCATTCAAATGATAAAGAGTCCCTCAATCAATGTTCCATTAGTTGAATCTTCGGAACACATGCCTGGTTATGCAAAGTTTATGAAGGATCTTGTGACAAAGAAGTGGTCAATGAATTTTGAGACCATCAAAGTCACTCATCAAGTGAGTGGAACTGTGTATTCAATGGCTCCTAAGTTGGAGGATCCTGATGCTTTCACGGTTCCTTGTACAAATGGAAGTGCCGAGTTTTCTAAAGCTCTTAGTCATCTTGGGTCAACTATCAATTGGATTTCTATTCGGTTTTCAAGACTTTGGGAATTGGGTAACCAAGACCCACCACTATAAGATTGCAAATGGGCGATCGTACCATGAAGAGGCCTTTGGGTGTGATTGAATTTGTTTTAGTTTGTGTTGATAAATTCATTCTCCTGGCGAATTTTGTCATTCTAGATTGTGAGATTGATAATAAAGTGTCGATTATTCTTAGGAGAACTTTCCTTGTTACAGGTAAGGCTCTTTGTGATGTTGAAGCCGGAGAACTCACTTTTCGGGTTGGTGATGAAAAAGTGATATTCCTTGTATGTAAGTCCACATGGCAACCAAATATCAATGATGTGTGTTCTTTTGTAGACTTGGTGACCGATGTTATTGTTGATAAAACGAGTGCTACAATCAATGTTCGTGATATGTTGGAGGCCATCTTGTCTCAACTTTGATGATGACGAGATGGATGTCTTCATGGAATGTATAAACCCTTTGCAATGAATGGGGTCGTACAACTATGCACCTCGAAAATTATCCCTAGATCTTGAAAATAGGACAGCTCCTCCTACAAAGCCTTCTATTGAAGAGCCTCATACCTTGGAGTTGAAGCCATTGCCTCCACATCTTCGGTATGAAATATTTTGTGCTTGTTCTACTTTACTGGTTATTCTTTCCTCATATTTGACTTACATGCAGGTAGATTCCATATTAGCAGTGCTACAAAAGAGGAAGAAGGTTATTGGGTAGACCTTGGCGGATATTCAGGGGATAAACCCCGCCTTTTGCATGTATAAGATCAAGTTGGAAGATGGAATAAAACTATTTATTGAACATCAAAGAAGACTCAATGAGTCTATGCAAGAAGTTGTCAAGAAAGAGATTATCAAGTGGTTGGATGCCGGGATTGTCTACCCCATCTCTGATAGTTCATGGACATCTCTGATTCAATGTGTCCCAAAGAAGGGGGCATGAAGGTGGTCACCAATAACAAGAATGAGTTTATTCCTACTAGAATGGTTACCAGTTGGAGGGTGGATATGGACTATCACAAGCTCAATAAAGTCACAAGGAAGGATCACTTTTCACTTTCTTTCTTAGATCAATTGCTCGATAGATTGGGCGGTCGTGCATTCTATTGCTTTCTTGATGGGTACTCGGGCTACAACCAAATTCTCATTGCTCCGGAAGATCAAGAGAAAAGAGCCTTTACATATACATATGGTACTTTTGCTTTCAAGCGGATGCCATTTGATTTGTGCAATGCACTGATGGTATTTTAAAGGTGTTTGCTGGCTATTTTCACGGACAAGGTGGAAGACTATCTTGAAGTTTTCATGGATGACTTCTCGGTGGTTGGAGATTCTTTTGATGATTGTCTTGCAAATTTTGACAAAGTGTTGGCTAGATGTGAAGAAACCAATTTGGTGCTCAATTGGGAGAAATGTCATTTCATGGTCGAGGAAGGCATTGTCCTTGGCAACAAAATCTCAAGGAATGGAATTGAAGTTAACAAGGCAAAGATTGAGGAGATTTCTAAGGTTCCACCCCCAACTTCGGTGAAGGTGTGCGGTGTTTCTTAGGCCACGCGGGTTGTTACCCGCTCTTCATCAAAGATTTCTCTAAGGTGGTGAACCCGTTGTGCAAGCTTCTTGAGAAGGATGCTAAGTTTAAATTCAATGATGATTGCATGAGAGCTTTTTAGTTGTTTAAGATCAAGTTGACAACTGCTTCTATCATCACCGCTCCTAATTGGAGTATGCCTTTTGAACTCATGTGTGATGAAAGCGACGTAGCAGTTGGGGCTGTTTTGGGGTAACACATCAACAAGATTTTCCATCCGGTCTAATATACTAGTAAGACCATGAATAGTGCCCAAGTCAACTATACTATTACGGAGAAAGAGCTCCTTGCTATTGTGCCCGCAATTGAGAAGTTCTGCACATACTGGATGGGTGCAAAGGTTATTGTCCACATGGATCATGCAGCTCTTCATTATCATATGACCAAAAAGGACTCCAAAGCTCGGTTGATGAGATATGTACTCTTGTTGCAAGAATTGGATATTGACATCCAAGATAGGAAAGGTTGTGAAAACCAAGTGGCAGACCACTTGTCTCGTTTGGAGGAGGGGAGGCCGTATGATGGCCTTGAAATTAATGACTCTTTCCCCAATGAGCAAATCTTGGCAATTTTAATGAAAAAGGTGCCATGGTTCGTGGACTTAGCAAATTTTCATGTATGTTGAATCATTCCAGATGAGTTCTCTTCAAGCCAAAGGAAGAAGCTCAAACGAGACTGTCAAGATTATTATTGGGATGAACCATACCATTTCCGGATTTATACGGATGAGGTGATTAGAAGATGTGTACATGAAGAAGAGTAAGGTGCAATTCTTGGGGCTTGTCATTCTACGCCATATGATGGTCATCATGGTGGAGCGAGAAGGGCAACCAAAGTGCTTAGTAGTAGTTTCTATAGGCCTACTCTTTACAAGGATGCAAGTGAGTTAGTGAAAAGATGTGATGAATGTCAACGGGCTGGTGGAATCTCAAAGAAAAATAAAATGCCTCTCACAACTATTTTGGAGATAGATATTTTTGATGTGTGAGGTATTGACTTCATGAGACCTTTTGTGAGTTCTAGTGGTAACACCTGTATCTTGGTCGCGGTAGATTATGTGTACAAATGGGTTGAGGCCATTGCTTTACCCAACAATGAGGCAGGAATTGTGGTGTCTTTCTTGAAGAAGAATATTTTTACATGGTTTGGTAGGCCACGTGCAATTATAAGCGATGGGGGGTCACATTTGTGCAACAAGGATTTTGACATCTTACTTGGGAAGTATGGTGTTACTCACAAATGTATGACTCTCTATCACCCACAAGCCAGTGAGCAAGTGGAAGTCTCCAACTGGGAGATAAAGAGTATCTTGTACAAAACGGTGAATGCTAATCGAACGGGTTGGTCAAAGAAGGTTGATGATGCATTATGGGCTTATCGAACGACTAACAAGACACCTATCGGAATGTCACCATACCGGTTGGTGTTCCGGAATGCTTTTGATCTTCTGGTGGAACTAGAGCACAAGCTAATGTAGGCTCTAAAGAAGTTGAATCTTGATTGGTATGTAGCCGCTAACTTGAGGGTTGCACATTTAAATAAATTTGGTGAGTTCCGATACTATGCTTATGTGAGTTCATCCTTATACAAAGAAAGATTAAATATCTTCATGACAAATATATTTGGAACAAAGATTTCAAGGGGGGAAATCTTTTATTTTTGTTTAACTCAAGGTTGAGGATGTTTCTTGGGAAGCTAAAATCCAAGTGGAGTGGTACTTTTGAGATTGTGGGCGTAACACCTTTTGGTGCATTAGACTTGAATAACAAAAATAATGAAGTATTCCGAGTCAATGATCACCGGGTGAAGCACTACTTGGGAAAGGTTGGAGATAGCCATGTTGTGGTGGTCATTCATTTGACTTGAGGGTATTATGCGTTGTGCCACGACATTAAATCAGGCGCTTCTTGGGAGACAACCCATGTTTCTTTTCCTTTTTGTTTTGTAGTTAGGTGTTATTTTTGTTCTAACTTTATTCGAAGTGTGCTACAAAGGTGTGTGACTTACAAGAATTGTGGACAAAAATATGGCTAAGTGCTCAAGAGAGTGCGGACCGCACATTTTTATGTGTGACATAGTAGATGAGCATTGCGGCCACACATTTCTGTTACGGGCCTCACATTTGAAACATCAAAAATACAAAATCTCTGAAGTTTAAGCTTGTCAATGCGGAGGTCGATCTGCAGCTGCACGTGAAATCTGCGACCGTATCAGAAAATGTGCGGACTACACATTGGTTTCTAAGAATGATCTCCCACGTTCAAGAGTGCGGACCACACACGTCTCTGATCCCTTCTAATTTTGAGTGGTATAAATAGAACAGTACTGCTCATTTTACTCTTTTCCCACTTTGAACAAACATTGTTGCCCTCCTAAGTTTTCTTGGAGATTTCAACTGTCCACAGAGTCACTTAGATTACTCACTCAGTGCATTCACTCTATCTGGTATGCTTCAATTTCATATTAATTTTTAAGTTAGATTAATTTGTAGATTCTTTTAGTTCTTTAAGGCCATCTGCTATTAGAGTTCCATTGTGTGTCCATGTGGGGTAGATCTGAACTAGGTTAACTTGATTCATGCTCTACGGGGATTGGGTTAGTGCAATTTCATACTTTTACAATGTTTCCATGCCTATTTGTGCAAGAAATCAAAATATCTTAGACTAAAAAAAAGAGTTGTCTGTTCGCAGTGGTTTGTATTTTGCAGCCGCACTTGAATTGTGCGGTCCGCAGATATGTATTTTTTAGACTCTTATGTGAGGTAAGAATCTGCAGCCGCAGGTGACATTGTGCGGACAACAGATTTCCTATTTCGGCCGCAGATTAGTCTTTTTTCTATCATCAGAGAGTCTTCACTTTTGAGACTCCAAGGTGTAGCCACAAGTCAAATTGTGCAGACCGCAAAAATCCTCTTGCGACCGCATATTGACCATTTCACTTTCATGAGAGAGTTCACAAATCTGGACCTCAGAATTGCGGCCACAATCCCAAATGTGCAGACCACACTTCCCTTTTGTGGACACACAATGCAAATGTGCAGACCGCTAGTTCCCATCTGCGGTCGCAGGTTACATTGCGCGGACTGCATATCCCTTATCCTACAGGCATGACTCAACTTCACAACCCCACTATGTCTAATTGTTTCCCCTTACCTACATGTCTCATGTATGTGTTTGAATAATAAATTGCAACTAACAATCTCCTCTGCTTCATATAGACAATGGTATGATCAAGAGGCTGAGGAAACACTTCAAAGGGGAGAGGTGAATCTACTCGAGGTCAAGGCAAAAGCGCCTTCCCCTTGGCTAGCCGAAGACAATAAGAAAGAAAACAACATTCGGTAGAGGGAGAGGTGTAGACCTCTCTGAGTCTAGTTCCTATGTCCCGTCTACGGAGGTATCATAGGGCAACTCAGCTTCTATTCAGGAGGAGCAGACGACCATACAACGTAGGCCCCAAGGGAGATACCAGCTCATGGAAGAGCCATCTTAATCTCACACCACCTTTGAGGGGTCGGAGAGTGCTAGCCATCTGCTGCACCAGTTCCTGAGGCACCAGTTATACATGACATCGCCGATGATGGAAGAGGGGGAGATGTTATAGCTACAAGTCTTCAGCAATCAAAGAATAAAGAGGTTTGGGAGGATCATTTTGTCAGCTTGGCCGCCTTCACCAGTTTTTGTGTGTGGTGGCCAGTGAGGTCACTAACTCTTGAGTGACAATTTATGTTTAAAGATTAAGAGAAATACAATCCAGCTATATTGAGACAGTTCAAGGGACAAAAAGGGTGGATTTGTTGCACCGAGAGAGTGGAGGATGCAAAAGAATACATCATCGGAGCATTTTATGCCAATGTTGCTCATATCAAGAAAGTGACGAAGGTGACCAAAGTACGCAACCTCAAGGTGAGGTTTGATCCGCATACACTAAATGCGTATTTGGGATTCGAGTATGTTGAGCCGAAGGAGTATCTGGAGAAGTGCGCACTGAAGGAGGAAGTCTGACCTTGGTTGGCTGATATTTTAGCACCACCAGGGCCACCACAACCATGGATTGCCACTGGGGTTCCCGATCCGCGAAATACTTTGATCTTTGAGGAAAAAGGGTGTAGACCTTAGTTTGTAGCAGGTTGGATCCATGCTAGAATGAGGCTCACCTTCCTATTCCTTGGGCAGTTCTGATGGCTTCCATTATGGCCGGGTTCCCAATCAATGTGGGTGATGTGATTTCAACCTTTATTTCATTGATAGCACGGCAGGATAGCTTGGCCTACCCTTATCCCAACACTATTACAGAATATCTCACTGATGCAAAGGTAGAGTCAAGCGATTTTGACACCAAGGTGAAGGCGAAGAAGCCCTTTGATTGGTATTCACTGATGGATGCGAGTAACCCAAAGAAGAAAGTCCTTCCTTTTACCACCACATGCATGTCTGATGAGCCTATAGTGACAGCTTCTGAGGTAGTTGATCTTCCATCCACCTATGCTGAGCCTTCTACCAGTGCCACTACTATGCCTCCACCATCATCTTCAGCTCCGACCATAAACCCTAGAGTTTCTCTAAAGCCAATACTCGTGCCCACAGTTCCCCTATCTTCTTTGCGAGTCTCTCGGACATTGGCGAGTCTCAACAATTGGATGCAGACAGCTACTTGTAGGTTGTCTGACTTGTCTAGTACTGTTTCAGCGTAGTCTAGTTCTCAGGCACCACAAGAACCTTCTGACATTGATGAGACACTAAAGAATATTCTAGAGAACCAGAGGACTATCATGGACACCTTGGTACAACACCGGTCAATTATTGAGGAGCTGGGAAAGGTAGTAGAAGAATATGACAAAGTCCTAGGTCAGCAAGGAATCAGTGGACAAGCTCTAGAAAGACGTGACCGGACTTCTAACAGACGGAGACCTTCCTTTTGATATGTTTCTGCACCAGTCTGTCCCAGCTCCTTTAGCACCATATGCACTGGTAGCACTAACTGGCCAGTCTAACGAGTCATACCTTACTGCCGACACTGCTGAGGCAGTGCTTGAGATGTTCGCCAACCCAGCCCGCCTAGATTTGATGAGATTCAGCTGGCTGATCCTGAGGGAGATGACATTGCTAGGGACACTTAGATGTCCAAGGATCCTTAGGGAGTTTCCTTCACCCTCTCCTCTTTTAGTCTTATTCTGCTAAGCATTGGGGACAATGTTTACTTTTATTCGGGGGGGG
>AWOL01S0022847.1:185370-199472 GCA_000715115.1 Nicotiana otophora
TTTTTTCGGGGGGGGGGGGGGGAGTGGAGATTTGACACATTGGTACACTTTGATACATTTGGTCTGTAATATACTCTTTCTTTTTTTATTTGTATTTATCTATCTTATCTCTCTCTTATTATGTATATTTATTCTATCTTTAGTAGTTTTTGCTCATTAGCTTCTTTATTTTTGTTTTTACTTATTAGCTTCTTTATCTTTTCCATATTAGTTCTTGTTTTGTTAAGTAGCTTCTTTTTAAGATTTAGTAGATAATAAGCCTTTGGTTTTTTTAACGCCACAGCTTTCTTTCAAAGGTAGTTGTTGTGTGAACTGGGTGACTCGTCTCAATGATGGATGGCGTGATAACCTTCTTAAGGGAATAAGTCCATTTTGTTGTGTTTAAGTAATAATAGTAGTAGTAATGAATAAAAATAACTAATCAAGTAATTCTCTAAGAGTTAATCATGCTTCATTTGGTACCAACACACTTAATTATGTGCTTATGGCTAGAGACAAGGTTTTTGAAAGAAATAGCTCTAGTTAGTGACTTTGTGACTCTTGAGTTGACTTTGGTAATCATCAAGTGGTTTAATTGGACTTTAGTGATCTTTAAACTTGAATGTGGTCGATGTAGGCTCTCGACTCTATCCTCTTTTACAATCTAGTTGTGTGAGGGGTAAGATGAATTGTTGCTAGTCCAAGTATTCGTGCGAAGGGTCTAGAACTTGCCCCGAATATGTTTCAAGGAGAAATCCTAAGTTTTGCTTGGTTTGAGAAGTGATTGTAGGATTTCCTTGGCCCGTTTGAGCTTTCTATTGCCAAAGAATATCGTTATCCCTAGTCAACCCCATTGAGCCTCTAGCCTTTCTCATTTGATAACCATATTATAAGCCTTCACCCGTTTTGTCGTGACCCTCCCTTGGCACCTGGAGTTTCCTTAACATTCTTGTGAAATAAGTGGCTTAAAACATAAGTTTGTGGGAGAGATGATGAATTTGAAAAAGGTATCAAGGCGTAAAAAGAGAAAAGAAATGATCTCTGTGAAAACAAGATGGGCAGAAAAGAAAAGAACAAAAAGAAAAATGCAAAACGTGAATAATTGGAAGGGATGATGGATTCAAAAATAGGTAATGATCCTTAGCATGAACAATCAATAAGGGAGAAAAAGAATGAAATGAATAAGAAAGAGTGATGTTAAGTCTATCTAGTCCCCAATGAAAAGAAAATGCCTCTATGAATTGGTAATTGTGAGCTGAGAAATGAAAGTGTGGAGTGCTTAAGGAAGGGTGTAACCACTTACCCATATGGTATTCTACCCTAATCCAAAAGCCTTCATTACAACCCGAAAGAAGTCCTACTTGATTTCAAACTGAGTGAGCTTACATTAGTGGCGATCTACATGAGGGGCAAGCCTATGGTACTTGAAGCCGTACTTGTGACATTTTCTTGTGAGAGAAGAGTGAAACTTTTATGAATCTTAAGATTGAGTGCTAATACTTTAAGCGAGCTTGGAAAATGGAAAGTAGAGGAGGAAGAGTTGGGAGTCCACCATGACCTACATGATAGAAAAAGAATCTTTGATGAGTAAAGTCAATTCTTGAAGCTCAAATGTCACATTAGAACTATATGTGCATGAATATTTGACTTGTCACCTTGTTGATAATGCATGCGTAGTGTGGGTAATTGTTGGTCCCAACTGATATGTGACTGGCTCACCTTTGACTCCCTGCAATGACCCTTAACTCTAAGAGGTGGGAACTAATTTATTTGCTTGAGTACAAGCAAAGACTTATGTTTGGGAGAGTTGATAAGTGGGGATTTGACTACTTATTAGCACCTTTTTTCTTTTGTTTTAGTCCTAAAGTATTGATTTATGTTCTCGAAACTAATGAAAGTGTGCAAATTGCAGGAATGTTGGAGGTTTAGTCTCCCATGATGAAATTGGAATAAAAAAGGTGTGTTCCGAATCACAAGGCTAGAAAGGGTGCATAACTAAAGAAGTGCGGTCCGCAGAAGAAAGTGCGGACCGCAGAATTCCATCTGCGGCCACAGATCAAGTGAAAGAGCCCAGCAAGAATTTGGCCAATGTGCGGACCACACATGAATTGTGCCGCCGCAAAACAAGGTCTGCACTGACAAATGACTTAATGTTCAGAGAGTGTGCAAAAGGCCAAGACCTAAAGCCTTGCTGAAGCGCGGATCGTAGAAGAATTTTGTGGCTGTAGAATCTAAGATCCTGCCAACTGAAGAAATCTGCGGACCGTACATAGAATTATGCAGTCGCAGAACCTCTTAAGGGGCATTTTTGTCAGCAAATTTTGTGCCACTATAAATAGATGAGTTTCATATTTTTAGGTCATATTTCGAAGTTTGAGTTGTTGTAGTCGTTACATTTTGCCATTTCAGGAAGTTTGTGACTATTTTAGTGTTTAAACATTAAATTTTATCATTGTAATCTTAGATTATGAGTTTAATTATCATTTCTTCTTTATTTCCTTCAATTCCTACTATGAATAGCTAGATTCTTAGTAGGGTTGTGACCCCACCCTAGTGTGTAAACCTTATGAGTACTTAATTTAATCCTTGTTAATGATTGGGTGTTGATTATTTAGCTTAGTTTATGCTTCAATTCTATAATAAGTGGTTGCAAACATTGATTCATTCCTTTTCGACTTGATCTCTACTTGAGAAAGAAAGACCTAGTCTAGGATAACATGGCTAACAAGGAATTAGGCTAATTGAGAGTTTGATTAGCCTAATTAAAGGGTTCAAACTAGAGATAGTAAGAACTCGACTTGAGCTCATATCAACTATTTTGTTTGATACCCATTTGGACTTGAGAAAACCAAATTGAGAAAAATCACTCTTTGACCGACAGGTATTAAGTGGGTAATGTAGATTTGAAAGCTATAATACACCCGAATCAACAAAATAAGTATTAACATATTTAATCGATTAGGCGAACACCTAGGTTATGGTCACATCCATAGGTGTTTTAACTATTTGGAAAAACACCAAAAACAATCACTCGTTTCTAGTTTTTTTTCTTAGTTTGTAATTGCTAGAGTAAAATTAGAATTAGAAATCAAAACCTTTTGTGGAAGTACAATTTAGTTATTCTATTCACTTTCGGCAAGTGTATACTCCTAAAACCCCTAGTAACTCCCTGTGGAAATTGATCCCGACTTTTGTTGAGTACTATTCTTCCAACGACCGTTTCCACTCACTATTGAGTATAGATTGGACGTCGACCACAAAGGAAATGTTCACTGTCGATGAAGTAACCCCGGTGCCCGCGGTTTCGACATCAAAAAGCAGGGAACTAATCAAAGAAAAGGAAACCAAATAACAATCAATGATCCCGGCCTCAACCAGGCCAAAACAATGAGAGTAGGATGTAGCGGACGGTGAGGATAATTACGGCGTCCCAAGATCTTTTATAGCGCCCGATGACACCGATGCGACTAAGTCAACGATCGAGGAGTTGGAGCAGGTTATATTGATCGATTACTTGCCGGATGGTAAGGTATACCTGGGCACGGGGCTAACCCCCGAGGTCAGGAAAAAAACTTATTGATTTTGTTAAAGCGAATACCGATTGTTTTTCTTAGTCCCATCTAGACATGGCAGGGATCCCACCGGAGGTAACAACTCACAAATTGAGCTTGGATCCAAAGTTCCATCCGGTTAAACAGAAGAGAAGGCCACAGTACGAGATCAAACTTGCATTCATCAAAGACAAGGTATCTAAACTTCTGAAACTAGGTTCCATCCTGGAGGTTAAGTACCTGGATTGGTTAGCTAACGTAGTAGTCATACCTAAAAAGGAAACAAACTTAGGATGTGTGTAGATTATAAGGATCTAAACAAGGCGTGTATGAAGGACTCTTTTCCTTTGCCTAACATCAATCGAATGATCAATGCGACGACCGGACACGAGATACTAAGTTTTCTCGACGCTTATTTCGGGTACAACTAAATTTGGATGGACTTGGCCGATCAAGAAAAGACTTCATTCATAACCAAATTCGGCACCTACTACTATAACGTAATGTTGTTTGGACTTAAGAACGCCGATGCCACGTACCAATGCCTAGTTAATAGGATGTTCGAAAAACAAACAGGGAAATCAATAGAAGTTTATATTGATGATATGTTGGTTAAGGTATTGCAAGCATAGGACCATTTGAAATATTTGCAGGAAACCTTCAACATATTAAGGAAGTACAACATGAAGCTAAACCCGAACAAGTGTGCATTCGGGGTCAGCTCAGGCAAGTTCCTTGAATTCATGGTATTTAACTGAGGAATAGAGAACAACCCAGACAAAACGAAATCTATAGAAGACATCACTGTAATTGAAAACGTTAAGGAAGTACAAAGACTAATCGGGCAGATAGTTGCGTTAGGAAAGTTAATTTCGAGATCGTCAGATAAGACCCATCAAGTTTTCTCACTATTGAAAAAGAAGAACGACTTTTCTTGGACCGTGAAATGAGAGCAAGCTTTAGACTAACTTAAGAAATACCTGTTGAGCCCTCCCTTGTTGTACACTCTGAAGGCGGACGAACAGCTATACCTCTACTTGGCAGTTTCTGTGGTGGCGGTAAGTGGTGTCCTGGTCCGGAAAGAACAAGGTACGCAATTTCCTATTTATTATGTTAGTAGAACCCTAGGCGATGCCAAAACAAGGTATCCACACTTACAAAAATTGGCGCTAGCCTTATTAAGAGCTTCTAAGAAATTAAAACTGTACTTTCAATGCCACCCCATTTTTGTTGTGACCTCGTACCCGCTGAGGAATGTCATGCATTAGCCCGAGCTCTCCGTCTAGTTGGCCAAATGGGCCGTCCAAATTAGTGGGTAGGATATCGAGTACAAACCCCGGACCGCTATAAAATCTCAGATTTTGGCAGACTCTGTGGCCAACTTTACACCGGCCTTGGTCCCCGAGGTCGAAAAGTAATTACTGCTCATTTTAGGGATTAGCTCGGGGATCTGGACTGTATTCATAGACGGTGCTTCAAACGCGAAGGGCTCCGGGCTCGACATCATATTAAAACCACCTACAAGTAACGTAATTAGGCAGTCTATTAGAACTCTATAATTGACTAACAACGAAGCCGAGAATGAGGCTATGATTGCAGGTCTAGAACTAGCTAAGAGCCTTGGGGCCAAAGTGACCGAGGCCAAATATGGCTCTCTCCGTGTCATAAACCAAGTCAACGAGATATTTGAAGTAAAAGAGGAATGGATGCAGAGGTACTTGGATAAGTTACAGGTGACCTTACACCAATTCAATGAATGGACTATATAGCATGTACCTCGGGATCAAAATACGAGGCCGATGCATTGGCCAACTTGGGGTGTCGGTTGACTCCAATGAATTCGACTCCGGGGCAGTAGTGTAGTTGATGAACTCGATGGTAGAAGAAGGTCACGCCGAGGTGAACTCGACAAACTTGACTTGGGACTGGAGAAACAAATACATAGACTACCTGAAGAAAGGAAAATTGCCATCGGACCCTAAGGAGTCAAGAGCCCTACGCACCAAAGCTACCAGGTTGAGCTTAGTCGAAGGGAAATTGTTCGGGAGATCCTTTTTCAGGCCACTAACTAGGTGCTCGGGTCCGAGGGAGACTGACAACGCCATGAGAGAAGTACACGAGAGCACTTGTGGAAACCACTCGGGAGTAGAATTCTTGGTTCAGAAATTGATCAGAGCTGGTTACTGCTAGAACGAGATGGAGAAGGATGCGAAATACTTCGTACGTAAATGCAACGAGTTCCAAAGACACGCCCCAGTGATTTATCAACCAGGAGAAATGCTTCACCCGGTCCTATCGCTGTGGTCGTTTATGAAGTCGGGGATGGACATCGTCGGTCCCCTACCATGGGCGCCCGATAAAGACTAATACATACTACTCATGACTGATTATTTCTCTAAGTGGGTCGAAGCTCAGGCGTTTGATAAGGTTCGGGAGAAAGAGGTCATCGACCTTATCTGGGATCACATAATATGCCGTTTTGGGATACTGACCGAGATTATTTGCGACAACGGAAAGCATTTCGTCAGCAGCAAGGTAAGTAAGTTTCTAAAACACCACAAAATCAAAAAGATATTATCAACAGCTTACCACCCTAGTGGGAATGGAAAAACGGAATGAACACACAAAACTATACTCCAAAGCGGGAAGAAGAGATTGACCAATTCGAAGGGAAAGTGGAAAGAAAGCTTGCCCTAAATCCTGTGGGCATACCGAATGAATTCAAAGTCAAGTACCGGCACGAACCCATTCTCTTTAGTATACGGCGTGAAAGCCCTAATCCTGGTTGAGGTGGGGGAACCAAGCCTAATGTTCCATTATTCTACTGAGATGTCAAACAACGAGGCCATGACCATGAGTTTAGACTTATTGGATGAAAGGCGAGAAGCCGCCATGGTCTGGTTGGCTGCTCAAAAGCAGCAAGTAGGGAGGTACTACAACCGAAGAGCTAAACTTCGACATTTCCAAATCGGGGACATAGTATTAAGGAAAGTCACGCTACACACCAAGAATCCAAACGACGGGAAACTAGGCCCGAATTGGGAAGGTCCGCATAGAGTTGTCGGAATAACCAGCAAAGGTTCATATAAACTCGAATCGAGGAACGACGTGCAACTACCGAACAACTGGAATGTGGCACACTTAAAGCGGTACTACTTCTAAGGTACGAACAAATTCCCTTTGAAATTTGTTATTGTTTTGACTAAATTTTGCGGGTACTCGGCCGAGGGTAAATTTGACAATTAGGTCTAAAAGAACGTGTTGTACGCTTGTTCCCTTGGATCGGTTTTTTCCGAAGTAGGTTTTATGAAAAGTTTTTAATGAGTCAACAGTAAAACGTGATACCTTAGTTTCGAAGGCCGGCCTAGGCCGAAATTGCTGACCACCCGTACTAGAACGACAGTATTCGAGCCCTCACAAGTTTAGTCTCAAATACTAGGGGCGGGGGGGCATTACATCCTAAGTTAGGATCCTTAGAAAGTAATATTATTTGATATTAAAATCCAAGGCTTGATTAGTAGAATTCGTTGTAAGGGTCAAACGGTCAAATGAGCCATACCCATGTAGCTCATTGTTGCCATGGCAGAAATCTTATGCGCCTCTGATTATGCACTATACATGCAAAGTAATGGAAGAAATTTGCCCTCTATATTTTATCACGTCACATTTAAACTATTGATATATTTGTTGAGTTACATAAAACAAATAACATATCCTAAATCCTAGAGCCTACGGGCCTCCCCGAGTCGAGGACTATTGTTTGACAAAAAGATCGTATAGCTCAGGCTATCGAATCCCGGAGGCACCGAGCCTATTAGGCAGGACCAGAACATGAAAGGCTATAGCCAACTCAAAATGGCTCAGAGACATCCAAGTCTGTACCAGAAAGTAAGGTCCTTATTGTCGCGCCCCCTTTTCTTTAGAAAACGGATTTCGACATGTGATAACTCTTTTAAATGGGTATTAAAAAAGAAGAGTCGCCACCTAATGATTTTTTAAAGTGCGTTAGGGCACGTATTCACAAAAAAATCTACCTAACTAGTTTATGTCACCGAAGATCAGGTAAGTTTTCAATTTACCTCAAAGAGAAGGTGTTAGCCACTCTTCGATGTCCACAACTGTGAGTCCCGATCGAAGTTTACGCTATGTGGGATTATCAGATTATAATTATCCTATGTGATCGTGTAAGGAATTTGAAAGTTCTACTATAATGTAAACAAGTGTAAAGAAAATTGTGCAAGAATGAAACTATAAATAATCAATACAAGTCTTTGGAGGTTACATGGTACAACTTAATTATTCTAAATTCAATTGACGAAGTGCGAACAATAAACATATAAAGAAGGAGGGTCCTAAGTTTTTTAGCTTAAAGGATTACCCCGTACAACATAAATAATATTTCTCAACTCTCTTAGGATAGGGGTTGCACATACTATTCAGTGGGCACAGACTATCATCTCCTTCTACCCAATTACTATGTTAGAGTTGTTTACCTAAAGCGCTCTAATTCAATTCTAAACCGTGTCCTATGAGTGCACTACTCGTCCCATGCTTATGGTCCAGGAGGCTTTAGACCTACTGGACTTTACTTAGGGTGCTCAAAAATGATAAAACTAGGCGCACATTCAAAACATATAGGACTACACGTAAAGACGATAAATAGCCTGATGACGTTAAAATCAACTACTAAAACGTAAATGGACACGGTTGCATGTAATATAATTTACTCAACTATGAGTCGGGGTCGAATCCCACAGAGAACAATATGTAGGCAATTAGGCGTGTAAGAGAATTATCAATTGTTATGCTAAGCCAAACACTTAAAGGGTGATTGTAAAAATATTATAGCTAAATGCGGAAATATACACTAACCTAAAAAGCCAGTAAAATGATCAATGGCTACAAGCATGGATGCATTGGGAATTACACTCAAGTAATGATCCAATGTATTTCACGATTTTATAAATATGAGCGAGTTTATGTTAATTAGCCTCTGGTAATAAATCTATATTAGCTTCTTCCGAAGACTAACAAGACTTCATAATTGAATTACCCCTAAAACAATTAAGAGATTAAGCACAGCCAAATATGTCTATAAGTAGTTCAATCCTATACCTAGGTAGAATCTATAAAGTGAGGGTTAACGCCTCAAGTTCTTGTTAATTAATCTTTCCCAACACCAAATTATCTATTCCAAAATTAATTCGAAGTGAATGGGCGAGTCTTAGGGTTAGCTAATCCCTTTGAAAACATTAAAGAACAAGAATAATTAAAGAAACAATAACTGACTTCATAATAAATAAAGATCGTTCAATACATAAGCAAAACAAGATATTTAATTCACACTTTAAATATAAATATTCCCATAAACAAAATTCAAGTGTTGAAAAAAAATACTACACACATAGATATTCAATACAAAGCAAGGAAATGAAGAAATGAACATAAATGTGTAAGAAATTCTCAACCAAAAGCTTCAAATCTTCATGACCCAAGTGTGTGTGCAAGAACCCTAGCTCCAAAACTTGTGTTCTCTTGTCAAGATATTTCAAAGATGTCCAGAGATTACCCAAAGATCTATTTCTAATAAGCTAGGTTGTGTATTTAAGGGTTTAGGATGAAGAAAATGTGAAATGATAGAAGTGCCCAGAACTGAAGCGCGACATTTGCAATTGCGAATATTAGTTCACAATTGCGAACCTTGACATTACTGTTGAACATCACATTTGCGATCTGTATGTTCGCAATTGCGAACTAGGCACTGTGCACTTAGTTTCGCATTTGTGATGAAGGGATTCGCATTTGCGAAGGTTGAATGTCTGGTTTGACTTCGCATTTGAGAACATTGCTTGACTTCGCATTTGCCAAGTTGATGTCACAANAGTTAAGAGACTGAAAATAAGCCAAAGATGCAAAAGATATGTTTCCAATAAGCTAGGACATGTATTTGTGGGTTTGGAATGGGGAAAATGTGAATTGTCAATCCTGCCTAGGTCTGAAGCCCGTTGGCCGCACATGCAGAACAATCATCCTAGGTGCGGCTCCGCAAATGCGAATTCCTGCTTGCAGAAGCGGTCTTCAAGCGCAGAATTGCAACCGTAGAAGCGGTTCATCAATCGCAGATGTGATTTCTGCCTTGCAAGTCTTATTCCGCAGATGCGGATGGTTCTACGTAGATGCAATTCCACTAGAGATTTTTGCACTTCTTTCAATCTTTTTTGCATGAATCCACTTTATTTAATTTCAATTCTCTTCGAGACTTCATTTACCTGAAAATCTAGCAATGCACACCATTCCCTCCTTTTATAATTAAAGGTCACAAAAACTAAGAAAAAGAGACTAAGATGAGTGGTAAAATCACCACTCATCATGGCTCAAGTTATCCTCTACACATAAGCAACAAAGGCACGCGGGCAGATTCTTGTATTAGGAAGTAGATAGTTTTAAAATTAAGATGCATTTAGAGTCGTTCAGTCCTATAGGCATGGCTTCTATCTAATTCTGTTTGCAAGCATCGTACAAGTAGTGTTGTAGCATTAGACTGACGAATTTGCAAATTATAGGTATTACAAACCCTATAGGCATGGTCACTAAATTATTCGCACGACGAGGCAGTAAAACAGTTCGAAAATTCAGAATTACCGGCGTTTTGATTTAATAGACAGGCTTTCTAAATGAGTGACAGTATCCTATAAGCAAGAAGGAAGGATTTCTAATAGTTGGTGTTTGAACTTGATTTTATCATATTTATTCCTATAGGCATGTCATCTAGGTGGGAAGTATAATGAATGTAACAGAAGCGGTCGATTAACTAGTTAAAACCATATAGTCATGGTATCTAGATGGGCATTAGCAAAGGTATGTATTATTGCATCCTATAGGCATGTTGTCTAATAATTAAACAACTAGTTATTAGAGTTTGATTCCTATAGACATGCTGACTAATAACGCACAAGAGTAGGCATGGAAACGGGTATAGAAATTACTCAAACCAACATGCTTTGAATAGTGTACATGTATTAGACAAGTTAAGTGAGGTGTGTGATTCCTATATGCATGACTTCTATTAGTGTGTACAAATAGAGCATGTCAAACCAAATAGCAAACAAAGCATGTATACCCTATAAGCATATTTTCTACCCCTTTATGTAAAAAATAGAATATACTCGTTCGCCCAATTTTACTAACTCCTCAATTGTTAGTTTACAAATTATTATAGGGCCCAGATAATGAGTACAAGTATAACTATTACACAAAGAACAACTGCAAGCCTAAGAATAGGCACAACCGAAAGTAACCCAGCACTGACTGGGCCTTCAACAACCTCACTATTCATACAACTAGCAGACCCAAATCCTATGCTTAGCAGAACAATAGAGCATGCCTAAATCCGGCACCCAGGTGCAACAACATATATGGCCCAATACTAGGCCCAAGATGCATGACTTACTTAACCCAACCGTTGCCAGACTTAACCATGCAAGTGACAACTACTCAGGGAATTAATTAAACAACTTTTCGCACTTAAATCTTAAAGTTGTATCTAACAACATTTCCAACCAAAGCACATAAACAAGATCACATGAAATATTAATAAATTTGTTGGGCAAGTTCATGCTTGTATTCTCAGAAACAAATGTAGAATGCCAGGATTGACCATCATAGGCTAGTGAATTATTCCAACAAGAGTTTCAAAAGTAAAATGATCTAGAATTAGCCTAAAGGACATTAGATAAGAGACTTAAACATGAGAATCTGGCAGAGTCAACAAGTGGGATACAATAGAATGGCTAACATGAGATCCTAGTGAAAGTAGCATAGCAAAACAGGTTCAATGGACAAATACATAGTTGAACATCAAACAACTTTAACATGCTGAGTATAAATCAATATTAGAAGAACTCATGGTAAACAAACAACATGTCGACTTTTAGATCAACAGGACAGGCAGACATTAAACCTTGTGCTAGTTGGCCATATATAAGAGAAAAGGATAGATATGAGATTTAACCTAAGGTCTCAAGTAGAATTGAAGAGCACGTGATTACACAAGTCAAAAGAATACATTAGAACTACCAATAGCATGGAAGCAAGTCCTAATTAACAATACAACCTCAGAAATGTAGCAGGTTGGGCATGAATGACTCAACAAGGTCTAGAACACATGAGTTGGTTATCATAATAATCCAAAACAAAGCATGGAGACAAAATCAGGGCAAGCATCAGGTATCAACATAGACACAGCAGGCTAAACAGGTTTAAAAGAACCAGAAGTCGTTTATGCTAAACACATGTGATAAGCATACAATATAATTATAACCTAGGCAAGTTCAGATGCTAAGAATATAGAGTCACAAGAATATTTAAGAGTAAACAAGGCTACATATAAGATGCAATAGTAGGACATTGATCCATAGAAGTTTCAGTGTCACAAAGCCTAAATATGAACGAAAGAGAATGAAATTTCTAAGGAAAAGAGACTTACTAGTTGTGCATTATCACACAAGCAAAATAAGAAGGACAATCTCAATAGTACTCCAATCGTCAATAAGTAAAAAGAGCAGCAGGATCCCAAAATCTCAATGCGTCAGAGTTCCCAAAGGTTTCAAGTAAACCCCAAGCAATGTTTGCACTAAGAAAGAGAAACAGTTGAATTTTTATGGCCTTGGCTTTCAGCCGGCCAAAGTCTCAAGTTTAGAATAGTAGAACGAGTAGGCTGAGTAGGGAAATTAGTCTCTTAGGGTTTGGGGCGAGGGCTATAAAGAGAGGGGAAGGGTTGTTGTGGGCCGTTGATCATTTAAGATCAACGGCCAGGATCGAAAAGGAAGTGGGGCAGGTCGTGAGACGGGTCGCGACCTGGTTAAATGAAGAGGTCGTTTGGTTTGGGCTGCTAAAGTGTTAAATAGCTTAAAAAATACAAATGTAATTATATTAAATGAAGTAAAATATTACAAAATATACACGTGGGTGTAAATAATAAATTGAATGATTAAATCATGACAAAATAATTTAAAAAGATAATTAATAAATATTTAAATAATTTGAATATAAGAAACATAAATTTTAATACTTTACAAAATATGAAAAAATATATAAAAGACTTGTATGACTCTTGTAAATTGCGTAATAATGCAAAATAATGTTTTGGAAGTATATATATAATTTTTGTAAAATTGGAGGGCAAAATTGGGTATCAACAGCTGCCCCTCTTTACCCGGAAATGATGAAAGAGTTGTTTTGTAATGAAAATAATGACCAATTTTGTCCGAAATGAGTGAGGATGATGTGTTTGTGTTTTAAAAATTAGGGCCGAACCCTAATTCTTGAGTTGCCTACATATCCCTAGTGTTACGGGAATCATGCCGCATGTAGTTCTGGATCCAACGACGAAGAAAATCGATGGAGTTGTTATAAGGATGGTCATATGTTTCAAGGCAAGATCTTTTGTATAGGATGGTGTCATGAGCAACGGATAATTTCAGGTAGAGCTATGAATGGAATTTGAACATTACGAATATTCGAGATAAACGTTTGGGCGGTTACGGGACAAAGAGAAAACGATTTCTGATTATCGGTTAGGTTTGAGATAATCAAAGGATGTGAATGTTCTTAACGAAAATCGGAGCGAGAATTGCTCCCGTTTGTAGAATGGTTACCTTCTGAGTTACCTGTAAAACTTAAAACACGATGCACGCGAATCTATAGGGTTATTGCGGAAATTTAAACATGATGCAAATTCCCTTTAGACCATGAGAGTTGTATTTGGACGATGAGGATGATGTCCTTAGACCATGACATCCTGGGCCATGAAGCATATGATAAGCGATTCGCAGGCCATGAAATGGTGTCTTCGAGGCATGAGGATGGTACCTCCTGACTATGGCGCCTTTGAATAACGATATGCAATTTCAAGAGAACCGCAAGCCATGGAATGATGTATTCGGGCTATGAGGATGATGCCTTCGGACTATGACGCCTTCAGATAACGTGGCGATGTTCAGCCCATTAAATGTAAAGATCCGGTCATATCGATCGTTTGATAGAGGGAATAGGTGCTGCTTAGTTTTATGCGAGAATGAGACAAGGCAACCTTTAGCCTTGTATGTAGAGAAAGGTAGCGTTTAGCCTTGTGCAATAGTGGAGGCATCTTTTAGCCTCACGCAATGTAATGAAGATAGTTCTTAGCCTCACGCAATGTAATGGAGACAATGCGTAGTCTCATGCAAAGAAAGGCAGCGTTTAGCTTTATGCAATAGTGGAGGCAATGCTTAGCCTCATGCAATGTAATGGAGACAGTTCTTAGCCCTATGCAGATAAAGGAAGTGCTTATCCTTATGCAATGATGAGGGTAATGCTTAGCCCTATGTAAAGAATGAGGGAAGTGCTTAGCCTTATGCAATAATGAAGGCAATGTTTCGCCCTATGATTAAATGTGAGAGGGAAAGTGATCCTTAGATTGACACATTTGTGCTTGGTGACCTCTGTCAGTGATGATAGCATTTTTGTTATGTATTTGTGGACATGCTTGTCATGTCTGTTATGCCTGCATCCAAAGACAAATCGTTAGTTTGG